>CM017444.1:7117433-7221828 GCA_007726485.1 Eragrostis curvula | reverse complement strand
TCATCCCTTCTTTATAGTTATCGCGTTCACACGACGCCTCGTTTCTCGCGCCTTCCCTGTTTCGCGATTTAACAGGTGCAGGTGCCTTAAAAATCGCCATCATGGCCCGCTCCACTACCGCACGAAGACAGATCGTGGCCTCGATCCGCGCGGAAGGCGAACCGTCGCGTCTCCACGACGCACGATGACGGCCCAGGCGGGCTTGGAATCCCGGCCGGGCCCACAGGTAATAAAGGTTAGGGGCTGAAAACGCCCCGACGGCCCAGTTTCCGGCCCAAGAGTTCGAAGGCCGGCCCCGCGAAAGGGTTCGAACGGCCGCTCCAGGGCAAAACTAAGTGAGGGGCCACCAAAGAGGGGTCCCCAGCGACCGCAACCCGTACACCGTAGTACAATGGGCCTCTGACGGTAGCGTCCGAGTCCGAGTCTAAAAAACCTCGACCTTGATCACCCATCGAGGGAGGGCATCGAGCCCACTGACTCCGAGCGAAAGGAGTCGGCGATCGAAAAAGGCAGGAACTCGGATTTTAATGAGGCTGACTCCAGCTAGTCTCAATCGGATCCCCGCGAAGGGCAAGCCGAGGCCTTCACTCGGACACACCCGTTTGCAGCTTAAAACGAGCACCACGCATCGAACCATCGAGGAATGACGTGGCCGGCTCATGCGTGTCCCGTCTTATCGTAAAGACGCGCGGGTACGAGCGAAACAAAAAGACGAAACGACCCTCGGACGGATTCGCGCATCGAGCGAGGACTCGGGGGCTCGCATTCGCAAACAATGACCTACTGCGTGGTCTCGGGAAAACCTTTTTTGTCACCCTCGGCACAAGTAAACCACTTGTACCGAGGCTCGGGGGCTACACCCGGCAGGTGCGCTCGCGCGCACCCACCGGTAGGAGTAGTACGAAAGTACCCTCGGAGAGACAACGACAAGCCTCGACGGCGACCACGACCCCCGGCCGCCGCCCAGGCTCGGGGGCTACTGACGGATACCCAAATCAGGGTATCCTGATCTAGGATACTTAATCCCGCTAACCGTCTCAGCTTAATTGTGTAGGGCCCACAGGAACAGGTGCATGACAACAGAGCGCGCGAGGGGCCCACGACCGACCCCGAGGGCACATACAAGTTCCGCCTCGCCCGACCCCCAGTCGGGCGGGCCCACGACTTCCGCCCCGCCCGACCCCGAGTCGGGTGGGGTCCACGAACTTCGCCTCGCCCGACCCCCAATCGGGCGGGCCCACGACTTCCGCCCCGCCCGACCCCGAGTCGGGTGGGGCCCCGAACTCCGCCTCGCCCGACTCCCAGTCGGGCGGGCCCACAAGCCGCGCTTCGCCCGACCCCGAGTTGGGAGACTTCGTCGAGAAGATTTTCCTCTGACAAGGAGGACAGGCATTTACGACGAGTAGCTGGGGAGCCTTAACTCTACCCAGCAACTCATATACTTGCAGGCACGCGATGTGACCCGCACAGTGGCATCCGTCCCATCTCGCGGCGCCGCCTGACACCTCGAGTACAGCAGCGGGATGGCTACGACATCATCATCACCCTGAACAGGGACGAAGACCGGACCGACGACAAGACGGCCGCGACAGTCTGGGTTGACATCTCGACCACCTGCCCGGCGACCGGGCTGACAGGACGCCGCCTGACTAGGGCCACAGTGGCAGCTAGGGTTCAGACTAGTGCGGCGTGTAGCCGCGCTAGCCCACAACTCGAAAGCCCCGTTCCCATTTGTAAACCGGCTCACTCCTTGACTATAAAAGGAGAGCTGGGTGCATGAGGCAAGGGGATCGGATCCCCGGATAGATAGACAAAACGAATCCATCGAGAGATAGACACGAAGAGGCTTGGAGTCTTTCTCCTCCCTCGTCAACACTTGTAGCTCCCCTCTGCAAGTCGAAACACGAACCACCCACGAACTGGACGTAGGGCATCGATTGCCTGAACCAGTATACATCTCGCCTCTCTCGCAAAACCCTCGCCATCACGGAAGACTGTCAGGCGCCGTAGTTACAAATTTACTTGTCGGCCGGTTTCTTAACACCGACAGAAATAAAGCATCGTGACCACAAAACCAGCTCTGGCCACATTCTCGGCGTCGAGCAGAACCACAGCCGCCAAAGAATACCTATCTATGTTCTTTATATATATATATATATATATATATATATATATATATATATACATATATAAGCGGAGGGAATATATTTATATTCCGACCTCTGCGTCAAAACGATATATGTAGAGATAAAGATTACAAAGGAAAAGAGCTCCATTCTAAATTGCATGCAGGCTAGGAATAAAGAAGCCAAGAAAAAAGACACTTTTCTACAGCTAAACAAACCACCAAACAAAAAAAAAGAGTACATCTTCTCTGGCTGCACCGGGCAAAAGAGGGTCAAAAAGGCACCTTCACGAGAGAGAGTTAAGTCATCTTGTTGGCACCATCATATCATCGAACACCATCTTCTGATTCGAGTGACCACAAGTCATGTCCAATATTAATACAGCCACCCGAGCCGTACGTTACCATCAAAACTCAACTAGCACCATACAAATCCATTTAGCCGGTCTTTATCTGTGCTGAGTCTGCTGACACATCACTCTTGATCTCAGCTATCGTGGAGGTGCACCAACAACCTGGTAGCTGTATATCGGGCGCCAAAATGTCCCCGTCAAATTACCACTTTAATAGCCAAACAAACATATTCGTACAAAAGCTGGCAATAGTCTCTCAAATGGATGTTTAGTCGATAGGATTGACCCTTCATCGTCCAGCTCCAGCTCCAACCACCACGTAGAAGACTCACCACATAGTAGACTCGATTGTCGCCATCAAACCTTGCTCCATTCCGGTCGATTTGTGTCATCGATGCCACCCGGCCTATATGGAAGGACGATGCCCTCCATAGCTCGATCTGCCCCAAGAGCTTCTTGCAATTTGCAGCCGCGTCGCATAGGGGCTTTCATCACTTGAAACTGATCTTGAGGGCGGGCTTCCCATATATGGAGCAACCTTCCCACGAGGCGGGTCGATACCGTGAGGCCGTGAAAGGAGCGACGCACCCGCGGCGCGCAGGCCACGAACACGTACTGCGCCCGCCGATCGACACTGTCAGGCCGCGAACGGAGGGACGCGTCCTCCGTGCATGCCGCGAACGCACCAGCAGCCTAGGAAAGCAGGAAGCGCTCGTCACGCGCGCTGCCTTGCTTGTGCACGCAGGCCGCGAACGCCACGCTCATCCGTCGCGTGCTGGCCCGCTTGTTGCGAATGCGCACGCCGCGTCCACGGCCCGGAGCACGTACACCACTAGGAGGAGGACCAGGAGGCCGGACAGAACAGAACCCAAACTCAAGCTGTAGATCGAGGAATAGTGGAAGGATGATGATCTTGCTGCCGCCGACGATGGCTAGTCGTTGTTGCTGTTACGTACCCAAGATTGGAGATCACCACCGGAGAAACCAAATCGATGGGCCACCATCCTATTCCTCGCCATCGCGCGGGTTGTGCTGCCGGCAGGAGGCTCCGGCGGCGACCGGGTGAGGGGGGAAGGACGAGGGCGGCCGGATCCTAGCCAAGGGGTACGCGACGTGGGGACCTGATCCGTTTTTCGCGGAGGATTTGCCAGATTTTCACCTACCTCTATGTTCTTGAACATGGGTATCAGTTGACACGCGCTGCCTGCAAGAGGTTTAGCTAGGGGATTTTAAGGAGCGTCTCCGTGCGAAGCCAAGAGCCGCGTGCGCCACCGCGTCCTCGCGACGGCTAGAACGTGAAGGCCGCCGCCGACCTCTCAGGCTCTCAGCTGCCTCGGTTCTGGTCCGGAATCGAAGAAGCCTCGCCTCTTGCTATCGATCGGCGCGCGACATGACTACGTCTGCTCGAGCCCACCGACACCCGTCCGCCTCGCCTCGCGCTGCGCACGGCGGCCCAATCAGAAGGCGGCGCCGGAGCGAGCGCGGGCGGGACATGCATGGCAACGCACCGGGCGCGCCGTCTTTGAGGAGGATGAACAAAGCCGAGGGCGTGGTGCGTGGACTGAACAATCCCAGCTTGTTACCCTCTCCTTGGCAAAATTGTCAACATGATTTGGTGTTGAAATCGAGCCCACACGGACGATTTGCCGCGCTCGCCGAAGAACAGGGGGCGGTCGCTGTTTGAAATAGCGACCACCCCCACGGCGTTTCTCGTTTTCTTTTCTCCGTCTCACGAATCCATTTGAGCTTCAGGCTTGGCATGGCGATACGCATCCATCTCCCGCTTCTCCACGATTGTTTTCGGATTTTTCTGTTGCTGTTTGGATCGTGAACAATGCCGATTTGCGGTGTGATGGAAATAAACAGGGGGTGGTCGCATCACCGACAGCTCCCGCAAGGGCGGCGACGACACCGACGAGAGCTGAATGTATGCCCTTGAAATGTCGCCGGATGCGTGAAGGAAGACGGCGCGTGGCACGGCGAGTGTCCAGCACACGATAGCCTCTGGTTCTCTCCGCACGCACGCATGGACACGCACCAGAGCTTTGGACGATAGCCTCTGGTTCTCTCCGCACAGCATGGACACGCTCCTTTGACAGCATCGACGTCGTAACTCGATTACCGTATTGGGCAGGAACTGTTAGAACTAATCGTCATTAAACTTAGCAGGAATCAACTAGTCAAGGATTAGATCACGCCTAGAACTAATCTAAAACTGAAGAGATGGTGCTTATGACTTACCCGTCATGATCACAGCCTTGATGAGGCTGTATAGGGTGTAGAAGTAGCGGCAGACGTAGAGGATCAGCAGTAGGTTGATGTAGATCAATGGGCACCGCACTTCCAAACCTTCCAGCACCTTAGGGATCGGTAGATTAGGGTTAGGGTAAACCCTAGGCTTAATTTCGTGATTAACATGACAATTAGGGTAACATGGGTTTCCTTTGCTTATATAGTGCTGTAGGCTTGGGGCCGGGCCCTTAAATGGGCTAAGTTTTGCCTCCCGATCAAGGCAACTAATAGGGGACTTTAGTTGGATTCGGATTGGGCCTTTTGGGCCACTTGACCGAGGTCAATAATTCCAACAGGAACGTCCCCGCCTTATTGCTTGCATTGGTGTGAGTTCCACCGCTCATCAGACGAATGCTCCTCGTCGCGGCCGGTGTTCATATATCGACCCCTTCTACCGAAGCAGCTTCAGCCGTCGGCAAGTCCAGTGCTTTTTAGGTTTTTGAGGCACGAGACTTGGGAAGTAATGGGGGTGCTCGTCCTCTACCACAAATATAGTGCTTTTTAGGTTTTTGCTACGTCAACCATTTTAAACTTTGACTTTTAATAAAACAACATAAAGATAATAAATAAATAAATGGTGTCTCCACCATAAATATAGTGCCTTTTAGGTTTGTGCTAAGTCAATCATTTTAAACTTTGACTTTTAATAAAACAACATAAAGATAAAGACTAAATAAATGATGTTGCTAGATTCATCGTGAAATTGAACTCCACAAATAAATGACATGGGATTTTGTATCCCTAATTAGTTGCACGGTTTAACCTATGAAGTTGTTCAGTTTCACACATCACCATGTATGTTGTTTACTAACTGACAGTGTCCTCTTCTTAGGGTTGTGTTTGACTCGTCATGAGCTGGAAATTCGTACGAAGATCTTCTACATTTTCTTGAAGCCAAATTACCTCCAACATGTTTTTCTTGTTTGATACATATGAGTAGGATTTAATTCATATGGTACTACCCGCTGAGACTTCATGGAAATGTAAGAGAGAGAAAGCAGGAAATGAAGAAGGATGGGTTTGAAGGAAGAAGAAAGGAGATGAGCTTGTCTTGTTGGGCGTGGGAACAAGCCTTCCTGCTGACTTTCTGCTACACATTTGAATCGAATTGATTGTACTAGAGAAGAGGTGTCCTTTTAAGGAGAACTCATGTTAACGTTATTCTTTTTTTTTTAAAAAGAAAGGTTAATGTTCGACAGTGAAAAATCTTCTATAATTGCTTATTCTAAATAGGGCTTTGACGCTTGTCTCTTTGGCAACGACCGTGCTCCTTGATGCCTCTGTGGTTTCTCAGCCGTAATTTATCATCCTTGTTTTCTTCATCTTGCGAAGTTTGATATCCTACCTCGGTATCTATCCCATTCAAATAAAAATTAGATTACGATGAATGGTGATATGGATGAGCTGGTCTTTTAAGCCGTAGATACTGTTTAAATCTCTTAACCGATGGTTCTCTGATCATTCTTGGGTCAAGACGAGTCTTCTATATATATGGCTTGCAAGCAACACCTTGGTGGCGACACTAGGTCCTAGTATCGACCAGTTGAACGGTTTCTGTCTTTTCATGGACGGATCTTCCATGGGAGGGGGCACATACCCCTTAGTCCCTTACCCATGGGCTCCATGAAAATGTTTTGGAGAGGAATGGATGAAGGAAAAGATCAGGAAGAAGAAGGGTGATCCTTATTCATTTCGTCCATGGGGCTCAGTGGCTTTACCACTTACCTGCGTATGACAAAAACAAATGTGTCAGGTACATTATCTCCATGATGATAAGGTTGGTTGACAGACGTTCCCAGTCTGAAATGAACGCAGACGCCATAGATCATGGACAATAGATAAAGTACCTTGATGCTGTATAGGGTCTTTTCAGCCTGCCCCAAAAAGGAAAGGAAACGAACAGTGGGTTACAACCAAGGTGGAAATAGTATTAAATGCAAAAAAGAATTTCAATTGACATCTAATTTTACTGCTGCGATCGCCGGAATGTCATGATTATGTGCGGGCTGGTCTGCTGTTTGTCGATACTTGCGGAACTGACGTTTGCGTAGCCCCTGCTTGTAAACACATTTTCGAAATAGAAGAGAAACCCAAATAAGAACAGAGAATGTATTGTAGCAGTGTTTGGCAACCAACCTGTAAGGACAATTCTATCAAATAGTTGTCCTGTTCAAGCATCGTCTTCTCTCCCATCCAGTGCGTTGAAACGCAGCTGGGCTCTTCGTCGGTTCCCCTGCCATCAACTCGTCTTTTTTTCACCGAGCTGGTTCAGGAAAGAAAGGGTCCACACTGGACACCAGGCTGCATAAACTGGTGGAACGCAACGCAAGGTATTTCAACTGGGCACCGGTCCACTGTCATAGCGGCGTGGACGTCGAGGGGGGCGAGCTAGCGGATGCCGTAATCGACGGACCCCCATGGTGCTTATCCCTCGTTGATGATGCAGAGGATCTTTCACCCTCTCCGAATCTCGTTGTCCAAGATATTGGCATGTAACATGACACTGAGGAGGCGATATCATGAAAGCCAACAAGAGCCGCTCAATACAACGTCTCATCACTATACATACCGGGCACAATATCAATATGATGGAAGCCGACAAGGTTTCGGCGAGTAGGCTTCGTATTGATCGATGCGGCTACCGTCATTGAAGCCTCTAAACAACATATAGTGAAGGACATGGCAAGGTGACTCGGGGAAGGGGGCGCAGGTTAATGGAGATGAACATACCAGGAATGAGGGGAGAAAACCTCAAGTCACGCAAACCCCCAAGCCGAATCGCAAGCATCATGAATGAGATGACACATTGAAGAAAAAACAAGGACATAAGAGTACACACAAACTCCCATGTTTATGAAACACAAAGCAAATAAAACCCCAGAAAACAATGGATGAGCCATAATAGCTGCCAAGCGGGGCTCATATCCCTCATCATTCTACTCCGTCTCTCCCACATTTCCATGGAGCCCTATGGGCAGGGGGTATGTGCCCCCCGATTCGTCCATTAAAGAGATAGAGAGGTAATACAACCATTTAACTGCTCGATATGAGGAGCTAGCGTTGCCACCAAAGTGTTGAATAGCTAAGGCAGACTCGTCTTGACTCATGCATTGTCACAAAACAATCCATTTAGGTGTTTTCATCACTGTCTATAAGTTAAAGGATTTGCTCATCCATATCATCATATTCATCGGAATCAATTTTTTATTCGAGTGGGATACATATTGAGATAGGATATTAGACCTTTCAAGATGTACTCCCTCCGTTAAAAAATAGCAAAAACCGACATAAATTGTTTTCCTGACGGTGAACCCTCAGAAAATAACAGAAAATAACAGATCTAGTCTTACCCACTTTTCTCAATTTACCTGTTATTCTTATTTCTCAATGCACCTTTCCCTCTTTCCAATACAATATTCCCTCTTTCCAATACAATATTCCCTCTTTCCACTACACCTCTATCTCTATCTCTCTCTTCCACGGTTTGAGTGCACTCACATTTTTCACTTCTCCTTAATTCTCGTGCCCAACTCCAAAACGACATCTAAAAGTGAATGGAGAGAGTACAAAATAAGGATGACCAACTATACATGTGAAACCACGGAAAAATGGAGAGACTGTACAGAACAACCAACCTAAGTTCATGAAGCTGTGCATCCGCACATGCTAGAAATTTTAAACACTATGACTATTAATTTGTTCCATGATAATATCTAATATTTCCTTATAAAAACCATTATTTTATATAAGTTAGAAAAATCAAAGTCCCTCGCAAAAAAAGACAAATCAAAGTCACTTAAATCTTTCTAGAACTACTTGATCCTATAATTGTGCTTACCTTCTCCTTTTTTATTTCATAAAATATTATTATTTACTGACCTTTATTTGTATGGTACAACATATTTTGATCTATTATTTATCATGGTGCTCCATGTCTCCACCCCACATTTTGCCAGCTTGTAGGAAAATACGATTCAGAAACAACAGCATTTGAGCAATCATATTATGTATTCAAGCTAGTAATGTACCCGCACATATGCAACTCTGCCCTGCAAGCTGAGCTTAGGTGCTACAGTAGTATTTTGCGTTGCTAACAAAGCTTGATGCGCAAGACTTGCTACGCCCAGACCAGTCACCAGCAAAAATCAGTTCAGGGGTAACACTTTCATGAGCTTATTATGCATACGTGTTACCTTCGTTCTTGAACATGGGTTTCGAGCAGTTGACAGGCCCTGCAAGATGTGGCAGTTCCAGGGGATTCAAATTGCGTTGGCTAATCATCTGTGCGCCGCGGGGCCATGCCGTCGTCCCCAGGTGCTCTCCGGAGACCAGGTGGCCGAGATGCAAAGCCTCATTAATTTGGCACCCACACGGTTGTCACTGAAAAATTGAAATACCAGCCGCACGTGATTGGCAAACGCATAGCCAGTGGCCGGTGGACCGTGGAGGCCGCCATGGTCGAACACAAACTATGACGGAAGGACGTACGCGCGCACAGCGAGGCAACCCGCCGCCGAATCCAGCAGAAGTGCAGAACCATTGATCGGCCACGTTCTTCTTAGCTTCGAGTACCTTTGTCGGTTTCGTCCAGTCCAAGAACGTCTCCATGCGGAGTGATAAGCCGCCGCCATCGCCTATGTGCGCCGACGTCGTTGCGATCGCCGAATGGCCGGCGCCCACCTCTCTGCCTCCGGTCCGGAATCGAAGCTCGCCTTGGTGGTGACCGGCTCTGCTCTCGGCGCGCGACATGACAGTGTCTGCGGTATGCTCACTGACTCCTTTTTTTTTTTTTTTTTAGTTTCTCTCGCTTCCGAATTCCTTTCGGTTCCAGGTTCTGGGGAACCGCGTTCCACTACATCCTGCTTATCCTTCGATGCTTTGAACGATTTATGGTGGCGATATGGAGCGCAGACGTGATGTTGTGGCATGTGCTGTCGTCGCCATGGCACCTGCGCACGGACACGGGCTTTTGTTGCCTGCGTGTGGAGCGATGGACATCGATCTCGCGCACTGGCGGCGGCAAAGGGAGGTGACTGTTTGTCGGTCAACTGACGCGGGGTGGGTGGGCTCTCGCGAGGACATCCGGCGCCTGCATCAGCCAATGCTCTGGTTCATGGACTCGTCGTAGGGGAAGCCGAAGAAGTAACTACGTGCTGGACATTCATCGTGCCGCCGTCCAAGCAGGGAGCGCCACGATATATACTGCTGCGAGTGTCGTTGGCCGAACATGGTGAAAATGCGCCATCGTCGCATCGCATGGGTCTTCATTAGCAGTCAGCTCCGACATTGCATCACCCCCCCCCCCCCCCCCCCCCCCCCCCCCCCCCCCCCCCCCCCCGCGCACGCCACCGCTAGTCCGCTACGCCCTGTTCTTCGCATCACATAAGAAGTTGACTTGACGGGTAACTCCCAACAAATGGATTATAAAAAGGACTCTTTCCAACTCATTTCTCTTACTACATGCTAATAAGAGGTAGGATCAAAAATTAAATATGAGACACAGACAGAGCTATTCCAGTGTATAATCTCCTTGGCTAAGTGCTAGAACAATAGTACTAAATACTCTAGGGCGTTATACAAATATTGTCGAGCTATCTGAGTCGTGAGCGAATGAATTTTGAATTTGAGAAAGCAAGACTTATATAAATACCTTGTCGAATGTGAACAGGTATACGAAAACGTATCTGCTTGTTATGAGGAGCAAACGTCCTGTGGTGGCCTGCCCTTTGTTGAACGAAAACACCACATAGGGCAGTGCGGCTATGAGGCAGGGCACGATAAGGTTCTCATCACCTAACATCATGAATTCTGTCAAGAGCAGGTCAAAAAAAAAAAAAAGAATTCTGTCAAGAGATCAAACAAACAAAAGAAAAAAAATTGTAGTACCGCAATAACTTATATATTATTGAGAATAATCAGTTAGTTCACTGTTGCTACTTACCAAATAAAACAGTAGAGAAGCAGCCCCCGCAAGGCCGTTAATTGAGAAATTCCTTCCATGGCCTCAAAAAAGATGATGTTTCTTTCTTTGACCCTTTCCGAATCAAACTTCCCTATTAGGACCAAAACCATTTTTTGTTTCCTTCCATGGCCCTTCCGTCAATTTTAGCACTTAACGGTGTTAAGTTGAGGGTAAAAAGACTATTTTATCCCTAATATTAAAAATATTACTGGAATGTGACTATTATTAAAAATATTAAAAGACTATTTTAAAATTATTAATTATTTATCTGGTTAGTTTAAAATTTAAATTTAATCAAACTTTGGGCTTTTTTCTATTCAAATTTCATAATTGTGCCAAGAGGTCAATTAAATTTTATTTATATAAGGGGTAAAATGGTCTTTTTACCTTCCACTTACCACCGTTAAGTGTCAAAATTGACGAAAGGGCCATGGAAGGAAACGAAAAATGGTTTTGGTCCTAATAGGAAAGTTCGATTTGAAAAAGGTCAAGGAAGGAAGCACCATCTTTTTTGAGGCCATAGAAGGAATTTTCTCTTGTTAATTAAGGTGGGGCATCGATTTTATCACCCATGGGTGCTCAGAAAAGAACCATGTCAAAGGCCGTGGAGCTGTAATAGTTGAGCTTATTGGTTAGTTATTATATTTTGACATGCAAGTATTGCAATTTCAACGAAAGAGTATCTTGACATACATAGTGTATGTAGATGGTGTATTTGATCATATTAGATCATTAGGAGCTAGTATTAACATACAAGGACGGAGGTACAAACCTCGAACCAAGCAAACCCCTAGCTGAATCGCAAGAATCACGAATCAAATGGCGCGTGGAAGGGGAAAAAAGGAAGCATATAGCTGCGGAACTCCCATGCTTATGAAACACACAGAAAATAAAACCAGAGAGTGGAGAAGCCAGTTAGGATGCCTGCCAGGCGGGGCTCATCTTCCTCTTCTTCTACTCCCTCTCTCCCCTACATTTCTCTGGAGCCCCATGGGTAGGGGGTCTGTGCCCCCCAATCCCATGTGGTAGATCCCTCCATGAAAGAGATTGAAAGGTGATAAAACTATGGAACCGCTCGATATCAGGAGCTAGCATTGCCACAAATGTGTTGAATAGCTAAGGAAGACTCGCCTTCACCCAAGCACGATCAGCAAAGAACCAGTGTATGGGCGTAGAACTTTCTACGAGTTAAAGGATATGCTCATACATATCACCATATCGGAATCAAATTTTTATTTGAACGGGATACATTGATCTTGCAAGATGTACAAATAAAACAAGGATGACCAACTACGCATGCGAAACCACATAGACATAAAGGGGCATGACTGCAGCAAAAGAAACGAGCATCAAAATGCTGCACAGAACAACCAATGTTAGAAGAAGTAGCCCATCAAATGGGTCTATGAACTCTCAAAATGCATATCCATGTCCTTAAACTTGCCAAACGGTGTCATCTAGGTCCAAAGTTTCGAAAATGCCCTTATAGCTACATCAGAGCTACTAATTGAGAATGATTTTTCATACTCTTTCTCTCCCCAAATTACTGTTTCCATTACAATTCATGCTAGAGGACGTTATTAGACTGCATGATATCATAATTATGGACAAAGGAATATGATAAACATGCTTATATAGAGCCACATCAGCAAAAGGAGGGGTATTTTTAAAAATTTGGACCTAGATGACACAATTTAGTAAGTTTAGGGACCTGGATATGCATTTTGAGAGTTTGGGGATCTAAATGACACGGTGGAACAAGTTTGTGGACCGCTGGTGCATTTTACTCAATTTTTTCTATGATAATATCTCATATTTCTTTTGAAACAATACGATGAAATTAGACAAATCCAAGCCACTTAATCTTTATATGACTACTTATAATTGATCTTGCTTTCTCCTTTTTAATTTCATATATATATAACTATTTACTAAAATTTATTTATCTACTATAACAAATTTTGTTCTATTGTAGACATCAAGGGGGCGTTTTGGTAATCTGTAGGAAAATATGACTAAAAAACAACACCGTTTTAGCAATCACATATTTTTAGTTTCAAGCTAATAATGCAGCGCATTTGTACTTGCACACATATGTAACTCTGCCCTGTAAGCTGATCTTATTTAGGTGACATTCTGCGTTGCTAACAAAAAGCTTGATGCGCAAGACTTGCTGCGCCCAGAGCCAGCCGCAAAATCGATTCAGGTGCTACACACTTTCGTGAGCTTGTTATGCATAAGTACGTGTTACCCAGCTACGTTCTTGAACACGGATTTCGATCGGTCGACACGCCGTGCAAGATGCGGCAGATTCAAAGTGCGTTGGCTAATCATCTGTGCCGCGCGGGGCCATGCCGTCGTCCCCAGGTGCGCTCCGGGGAGACCAGGTGGCTGAGATGCAAAGCCTCATTGGCACCCACGCGACGCGGTTGCCAGTTGCCACTGAAAAATTGAAATACCAGCCGCACGTGATTGCAAACGCAGCATATCCAGTGGCCGGTGGACCGTACGTGGAGGCCGCCATGGTCGAACACGAAACTGTGACCGATCGAAGGATGGACGTACGCGCGCATGAATCAGAGATCGTCAACGCTCTTCTAAGCTCTTCTAAGCTAGGAGTAGTACCTGTACGTGTCGAGTCGATCGATGCTGTCCAGTCCAGGAATGTCTCCATGCGGTGCGAAAAGTCACCGCCATCGCCTACGTGGGCTATTTAGATTCACAGCACTCCTAAAGTGCTACATCCAACCAATACTCTTAGTAAACAGCACATCCAACTAAAGCCACTACTTCCTTCCTTTGTCTCTAATGTGTAGCATTTTGTTTTTTTTTAATTATTTTCTCTCCTAAATCAAACATTCCTTGACCCTTTTGCCCCTCACCCTTGAGGAACAGAACCAGACTGCATCGAATCAATTGGAACGAAGCTTTCGTTCTTCTCTCTCAACTCTCCGGGCTCCCGACGCCAACCCTAACCCTACCTTCGTCGGGGCGGCGAGCAGGCGGCGGCTGGCGGGCGCAGGGGCGGGCGGCGGCTGGCCTGGCGCGGGCGGCGACGGCTGGCGTGCGCGGCTGCTGCGGGCTAGCTGGCGGGCGGCGGCGGCTGCGGGCTGGCCTGGCGCGGGCGGCGGCGGCTGGCTTGCGCGGCGGCTGTGGGCTGGCGGCTGGCGGGCGCGAGGGCAGGAGCAAGCGCGGCGAGCTCGAGGGCTGCTGAGCAGCTAAGGACGCGCGGCGAGCGGGGGCGGGCTGCTGAGGACGCGCGGCGAGCACGCGTCGGGGGCGAGTGCTGAGGATGGATGAAGCCGTTAGCTCCCTGCGGCGGAGCACAGATGAAGCCGGCAGCAATAAATAAGTGAGATAATTGTGTTTAGATGGACATTTACTGTTGGACATTTGTGTTTAGATGGCTTTATTTGTATGGCTGGACAAATTTCTATTCATGTGATATAATTGTGACGCTGCAGTTATAAATAAGTGAAGAGAGGTCATGTCGAATTTTCTTATCAATCATGGCTGATTTAGTTTGGCTCAATTTTCTGATTTTCGTTTGATTTATTTTGTAATTTTCGAACCAAAATTATTGTCCTAAAACCTTAATATTATCATTTCTGTAATTTAAATGATTAAATAAATATTTATGAAATTTTCAGTCGAAATTACTTCTTTTACGCTGCTATACATGGCTGAGAATCCTGAGGGGCAAAATCGTCCAGGAAAGTCTATTTTATTAGATAGTGCTACACATTAGAGACAAAGGAAGGAAATAATGGTTTTGGTTGGATGTGCTGTTTACTAAGAGCAACTCCAGCAAGGACCCTATTCAAGCCCCTACTCTATTATTTAGGGTCTTTGGTAAAAAAATCAACTCCAGCAGGGACCCTACTTGGGCTCTCATTTTGCATGCCCCCTCAAATTCCACCTTCAAGCCCTCATTCCTAGGGTCCTCCAATCCTCCCTCTCATTTGTGGGTCCCACCGTTTTTCTTTCACAAAATAGGGGCTTGAACCACTTATTGCTGGAGTTGAAGTTAAATTTTGAGCCCTTATTTTTACATATTGGCTTAGAAAATGAAATTAGGGGCTTAATTTTAAGATCCATTGCTGGAGTTACTCTAAAAGCATTGGTTGGATGTAGCACTTTAGGAGTGCTACGAATCTAAATAGCCCCGCCTAGGTACGTGCGGCCGCGACGTCGTTGCGATCGCCGGAAGGTGGAGCTGGACGTACGGATGCATGGCCGGCGTCCACCTCTCTGCCTCCGGTCCGGAATCCATGGCCGCCGGCTCTGCTCTCGGCACGCCACATGACGGCGCCTGCGGTCTGCTCACGCTCACTGACTCTTTTTTTTTTTCGTTTCTCTCGCTTCCGAATTTCCTTTCGGTTCCAGGTTTCGGGGAACCACGTTCCACACTACAGTACGTATATCCTATGTACTTATCCTCCGGTGTTTTGAACAATTTATGGTGGTGGTTTGGAGCGCAGATGTGATGTTGCCGTGCGCCGGGCATGCATGTGCTGTCGTCGCCATGCATGGCACCTGCGCACAGGCACGGGCTTGTGTTGCCTGCGTGGAGCGATCGACGGCTCGCGCACGGGCGGCGGCCACGGGAGGTGACTGTTTCTCGTTCACCTGATGCTTGCGTGGTGCTGGACACTCGCCGGGCCGCCGTCCAGGGAGCGCCACGATACACTGCGTCTTATTGTTCTGCCGTGGCCATTCTTCCGTTCGATCTGCTACATACCAGTACTGTTGTGAGTGTTGCTGGCCAATAATGATGAAAATGCGTCACCGCATGGGAGTCCCAGGCTCCCAGCCATCGTCTTCTTCACATCCGACATTTCATCTTCATCACGACCCGGCGCGCAACGCCCCGTTGTCCGGCCACCGCAGGTAGATCGGGCCGTAATGGCTTCTGGGTAGAGGGCAAGTTGGGCCAAACCTAGCCCGTTAAGCTTTTGGGCTGACATGATGAATAAGGCTGGCAATAAAGGATAGAAGTGGACTGGACCGCATTCGGCCCATATATGGTTTATGCATTTTATTTTATTTGAATTTACTCCATGCGAGTCAATCAGAATCAGCATCAATACTGTGCCGTGTATGGCAAGGAGTTTTTTTTAATTGACTCCATGTCAGTCAACGTTGGGGGGGGGGGGGGGGGGGGGGGCCTCAGTCAGCCTCGCCTGGTTTGCTTTACTTACCCGGAATAGAATTCCTACCACTTACACGCCTTGGCCTCTCATGGTAGCATCAACCGGTCGATTTTGGCCTCTCACGCGCAATATACCATCTGTAATTTTATTGACGTCATCGAGTAGAAACCATCTTGTTATATAGCAACACCAACATCTCCCTTGGCAGTCATATACAAATGTATCGATATTGTCGAGCTCTCGAATCGTGAGTGAAGAATTTTGAATTTGAGAAAGGGAAACACTGTTTAGAAATTTAGTAGTCTTGCAAATAAAGCTTTTAAATATTTAATATTTCTTTAGAAATACGATTAATTTATAGAAGTTTTTGTTGGAAATGTAATTTATTAAAGTTAGGCAAATCAAGCCCACACAATCTTTGTATTACTACTTGATCCCTGTAATAATTTTTCTAACCTTCTTTTTATTTATTTTATTTTTGTATATATTGCTATTTACTAATATTTATTTATTTATATACTACAAAACATATTTTGTTCTATTATCAAGGGGGTCCATGTCTCCACCCCACATTCTCTTAGTTTTGTAGCGATTAAGAAACAACACCATTTTAGCAATCATATCATGTACTGAAGCTAATAACGCGGCGAAGTCAAGTGTAGTCGCAAATGGAGTATATACGTAACTCTGCCCTGCAAGCTGATCTTAGGTGATATTCTACGTTGCTAACAAGTTTTAATGCGCAGGATTTTGCTACGCCCAATGGTAGCAGCACAATCAGTTCAGGCGCCACATTTTGACGAGCTTATGCAAGATGCGGCAGCAGCGCTTTCCAGGAGCGTGTCCGTGCGCCGCCATCGCTCGCGATCGCCAGAATTAACGTGAAGGCTAGGCCGCCGCCGACATTTCTGCCTCCGGTCCGGAGTCGAAGCCCTGTCTCGCCTTGGCGGTGGCCAGTCCTGCTATCGGCGCGCGACAGGTCGACATCTGCTCGCGCTGCTGCGTCGCGCCCACAGACACCCGCCCGCCTCGGCTCGCGCACGGCGGCCGCGGCAGCCCAATCAGCGAGCGCGGGCATGCATGGCAACGCACCGTCAGCGCCGTCGTCTAGCAGGGCGAACAACGCGATGCTGCCATGTTCTGCTTTCGTCGCCATGGCCGCGCCAAGCCCCTGTGAACGGGAAAGTTACTAGTCGATTTCCAAGTCGTCGAGGTTAACGCATCGGCCTTGGACTTCCTTCACGCGGTCACGCCTCACGCCGTGGGCCTGGAACCGCCTCTTTCATCATGACCGGGCGCGCCCACACGAAGCCGCCGCCCCATTTCTCTCCTCCGGCCTCCGCATGGCCTCTGCTCCCGCTCACGGCTCCTCACCAGTCACCACTGGCCGCTACAGCTGGACCGGGCCGCAATGAATATATATTTGTGCTAAAATAATTTCTTGTGGATTAAAGAATATATAAATATACCCAACAAAATGTTTTATATGCACATGTGACAATTTCCCTACCGTTTTCCCGCTGAAACCGTAGGGGAATCCGTCGTTCCCTAAGAATCTTTCCCTAGGGCGTGTCGTAGGGAAACGTTTTCCCTACCGTTTTCAGGTGTTCCCCTACTGATTTCGTCCCTAGGGACAATGAGGAGTTCCAGTAGTGCACACATGGAAATCAAGGTGCTTCTGAGAAGAACCATCCATGTTGGACTTGGAGCTGACATGGACGCCACATTGACGCATAACAGCCATCGAGCCAACTTTTGACCTCATGCGCAACACTTAATAAACACAATATGTGACTCATTTAAGTAATTTGCAAGATGTATGATCTATTTGAACGCATCATGCATGCAAGTTGTTGTACTTGGTATGCAATTTACTCAAAGAAGAAGAAGAAGAAGAAAACCGTAGAGAAGCAAGCCCCCGCAAGTTGTTGTACTTGGTACTAGCTAAACACAGGCAGGGCATCAATTTTATCACCCATGGGCGCTCAGAAAAGGACCATGTCACCGGCCGCATAGCTGTAATAGTTGAGCTTATTGGTTACTAATTATATATTGACATGCAAGCATTGAAATTTCAACGAATGATTATCTTTACATACAGAGTGTATGTAGACGGTGTATTTGATCATACTAGATCATCAGGAGTAGTATCTTGCTTAGCTATGAGCATATTAAGTTTTATATTCCAGGAACATGACGTATTGTTGTATTCTTAAAAATGAGCGGTATTGTTCCATATAGTTTGAGCAACTATATTAGACAAAAGGACGCTGGTTTGAACCTTGAAACCGGTTCGTAGTAGCTTCGAGTTATGCCGTCGATGCCGTGAAAGGATGGAGCGTGTCCATGCGGAGGGAAATGCCTCCGCCTGTTGCATCATCACCTTGTTTTGACACGCGGATGCCGGTCTGCGGACGCGCTTGCAGGCTTTCACCGCACTGTCGTCGTATCTTCACTCCAGCACGCGGATGTAGTCGAGCCTTGCAGTGACCGCGTGCGGAAGGACGAGGCCGCACGTACGGCACAGGCGAGCGACGCCGGCCCAAGTGTTGGTACGGTCGTGCCAGGCTGAATGCCGAGCGCGTCATGCAGAATGAACACTTGATCCTCCTCCTAAACGAATCTGCTTGGTTACAAAGTCTACCAGACGAAGCTTTGCAGTCTCTGCATCTCCACGGATTTTGTAGTGTTAATCTATTATGCATTGACTAGTTAAATAATGGAAGCGGCATGACAAAGATTTCGTCACCAAGATTTGTAGTCAAAACTTCTGGCTTTGATACCATTTTAAAATACTATTCACTTATCAACGATATTTTTCATCAACCAGCATTCATATTTGAGATGCTATATCATGGATTTCGCATGGCTAAACATAAAATAGAATTCCTATTTCGAGTATTTTTTTGAATGATAGTATTCTCGTTGTCAGGTATGAACACCTTAATTAATTAGTCGTAAATGCAATATTCATGTCGATTTATAAGCTTGAATCCGGATAGATTGGTTCCACCACAACATGAAATCTATAACCAGTAAGCTACCACTACGGGAAAGCCCATAATTGCCGAGTGCCCGAAGCACTCGGCAAAGCCAGTATTACACTCGGCAAAAAGTTTGCCGAGTGTAACACTCGGCAAAGCCCGGACGGCAAACAGCTCTCGGCAAAGGCGGGTTTGCCGAGTGCTTTTTGTCGAGCACTCGGCAAAGTGTTTGCCGAGAGCCAAAACCGACACTCGGCAAACATTATTGAAATAATTAAAAAAAAAGACCTGCCGCCGCCGGCGGCCGCCGCCACCCACCACCACCACCACGCCACTGCCGCCCACCACCACCACCACCACCACCACGCCACCGCCGCCCACCACCACCACCACCACGCCGCGCCGCACGTAGCCAAGGGAGCACCGCCGCCCACCACCACGCCACCGTCGCCCACCACCACCACCACGCAGCCGCGCCGTGCGCAGCTGAGGGACCACCACCGGCCACCCCGCCGCCGTCGCACGCACCGTGCCGAGCAGCCGAGGGAGCGCTGCGCGAGGTGGGGCGCTGAGCGTGTGGCGCGAGGAGGAGGCCAGAGGAGACGCGGCGATGCGAGCTCGCAGACCTCGAGCAGGTGGCGCGTGGAGACGAGCGGCGCGCAAGACGCAGGGCGACGGCACGGTGCGCGGGGCAGGACGAGCAGGTCGTGCGGCGCGCGCGGCGGGGCGCGGACGAGCGGGGCGCACTGTGTGCGGGCTGCGGGGGAGCAAGGACTGCAGCGGAGGGCGCGGCTTGCAAGCTGCTGCGGAGCGCGGGCTGCAGCGGAGTGCGCGGCGGCGCACGGCGTGCTGGCTGCTCGCCGCCTCCGCGCTCCTCGCCGGCCTCCACGCCTCCTCGCTGCCTTGGGCCACCGGTGGAGTTGAGAGAGAGAGAGAGAGAGAGAGAGAAGAAAGAATGGCTGGTTCGGTGGAAGGAGAGAGATGAGGGAGAGGGATCCATGTGGTTTGGATTGGACCAATGAGAGGCCTGGATTTGGAATGGATGGATTGATGACGTGGCAATTGTGTTTTCTTACTTGCTTTGTGTGTTTAATTTGAGGTAGCCGGTTTCCCATAGTGTACGCTTAGTTTGCTGCATGTGTGTCATTTGTTAACCAAAACTCCAAGATTTATTTATTAGAAAGATTATCACATATATGTAGAGTTGGCCCTCAAACATATGTAGTTATCAGTCTATCACACACAGCCTGGTTTGTGACACATACAACGAAGTGTAAAGAAATCAATAATGAAATAATCACCATCGTCATACATTTCTAGGATGCACTCTTCTTTGCATATCTGTCTCTTGGCCCGCCACGAGGGAAAGCAAGACATCTTCTTGTACTTGTTTGCTGCGATATAGCAATCTGGATTCTTAGGTTTCCAATCCTCAAAACCCTCGCACCCTAAGAATCATTTTGAGAAAACTTCAAACATATCATTCTATAAATGCCGGATGGCAAAAGATGGATATGAAGCGTGCGTGCATTTGCATGCGCGCGCGCGTGTGTGTGTGAGAGAGAGAGAGAGAGAGAGAGCAGTACCTGATTCAAGGACCAGCAGTATAAGAAACATGGAACATATTGCTCGCTTCCCGATTGCCATCTAAATTGACCGACAAAGTTGAGGAGATCTGCTTACAATTTGTTTTTGGCTAGGAGGTCTACCCATTATATAGCGCCGAGCACAGTACTCTTTCTTGATTAGCTTCTACAACAAGGAAGCAGTTCTATTTTCTTGATTATTGCTTTATACTCTTTTTTTAATTTAATTTATAAAACAGCAAGACGGTAAATGCATGCAATCTTCATTTCTTGATTAGTTTAGTCAACAAGGCGACCAGTTCAGTGCTTTTGTTATTAGTTTATACAAAAAAGGCGATAAGTGCATCACTCTTTTATTAATTATTTTGTATACACCAAGGAGGTGAGTACATTTTTTTCCCTTCATTTGGTTATACAACAACTAGGCGGCAAGTGCAATAGGCTTTTATTGATTAATTTATTCAACAACAAGCTAAGGCATGTCGCTAGCCAAAAAATGTATTATACAAACGTACAACATGTAGATAGTGACATCATTACATCAGGTATTTCTATCTTTAAATACTAACACGTGATATATTTTTCATATGCAGCTAACATTCGTATTTGCGAAAGGGCCTATATCCTAATGGTTATAAGAGCTCCAGTAGCATCTTAGGTCCCAGGTTTGACTCTTTTTGCGAGTGATTTTTTTAGGATTTAAGGACATTGTGCTTTCAATGGTAGACGACGATTCCGTAAATAGCGAGGCACCAGTGGTGACTTTGTCAATCTTGAAAATTTGCTGGGTCAGTCTTAGAAAAGTCTCATGGGGGTAGGGTTTGCGTACGTGTGTTCATAGAGGTGAGTATGTGCGTGTTGTGAATGTCTGAATTGTACTGTCTAATCACACATAAGAAAACATTTATATATGAGATACTATATCATAGATGCCGGGACTAAACCAGTGTTTTAAATAGCGGGCTATGGACTAATAGCGGCATGCCTCTAAAACAGCTAAATGAGGCTATAGCGGAGCTATAGCGGGCAAAAATAGCTAAATTGTACATGACTACAAATAGCGATAGAACCCCTAAAACAGCTATAGCGGGCTATAGCGGCAGCTATTGCCGGCTATTTAAAACCTTGGACTAAACATAAATTAGAATTCCTGTTTCGAGTCTTCTTTAAACGATAGTATGGTATGGAAAGCTTAATTAATTGTCTCCAAAATTTCCATTTATCTTTGCTAAGTTTATGATGGCCAGGCTCTATACTTTTTTGGTTCGCTGATTTCCGAAACATACGGAGTGATTTACCATTATTGCGTTCAACGAAACTTGTCCTTGTGTGTTCACATGTACTGTCGCAGAGTCATTATCAAAGGTAATTACACTCAACTATAGGCATGGTGCAACCACCTTTATTATCTGAAACTGCACTAACTATAATGGTAATTTGTTGTGGTACCATCATAGCCGAACCGAACTGCTTTGATCTAGTTTTTTTTTTTCTGTGTTTTCGGATTTGGCACTGCACTTCCTTCCGTAATTGCTCCGTGTAGCACTAACTTCGATAGATGTCAGGATGCAGGTGGGGCGGGCGTTTAAAGGAGCCCGCAAGCCCGCCCCACAAAAACAGCTTTGGTGGCGCATGCGCCCCAGCCGCGTCTCCTTCGTGGCTTAACACTTGCGTGACTATCAGGCCCGGCACACAAGTGGACAAGCCCGCAACAACCCGCCATTCTCCCAAACTCGTCGGCTCCTGAATACCTAGCGCCGCCGCCGCCGCGGCGTGTGCTTCCTCCGGCTGTCCGCTACTAGCGGCGAAGTTGGGGGCGAGCTCCTTCATCCATCTCCTCCACAATCCGACTCTTCCTTGCGCCGGCGCCGCTGCGATGCCTTCGCCACTGCCGCCGCAATCATCGAGGGCACCGTCTTCTTCGCCATTGCCGCTACTGTCATCGAGGGCACCATCTTCTTCGCCGACTCATGTCCAAGGTCAGCATGCGTGTGGATTCTGGATGAGTTCTTGGTGGCTAATTGATCTTGCGAAGGATTCTCGCCCTTGGTTCCATGTAAACATAATCTTGCACCAGATGAATGGTCTGAATAGATGGGAATATTTAGATTTCTGTTACTCAGATCTCCAATTTTGTAACTGATGTTGTAATTGTCACCACACAAGAACACGAATCATTCTTAGATAGCTTATTATGGCAAACATTGTACAGAATACTTTCGTTTCTGTGTTCAAAGATCATGTGCGGCCATGTGCGGCCATCTGTTCCAAATTTTTTGTCGTGCTTCCAGTGAAAATTCACATATGTTACATTCCTTGTTTGCTGAAGTAATCAAATACTTTGGGCTACTTATCTTTGATTGTTATCCATGCTCTGGGCCTGTATTGATAGTTTATGTTTTTTCATTTCAGCAAGCATGGCGACTCAACCATATGAGGCTGTGCAAGGAGATCATGACGATAATGAAGCAGGGGATCACTAGAGGACTACGGAACTAGAAAGAGATCATGCAACTTCTGCAGTAAAATCATTGCTTTTGAAAAAGAGGCTTACTGGTGCCAATGTGAGGCTATCACAAAGTAGAAAGACCTCTAGAGCAGACATGCGTATATCTCCATTGAGCAGGGTGTTGTTGACACCAAGGTTGGCTTTACCTAGAATAAGACAGGAGAGATCGCCTTCTCTAGCACGTAATATTTCACCACAAGGAAGACTGTCCAGGACTCCATCTCCATCACATGCAGGTACATGTTTATATCTTTTCTGCTTGTAATCATTGGTAATGTCATAAAATTTCTAGTAGGATATAATATTTGGCTTTGAATTGATAAATCAATACAAATTTCAGAACTACATCATATGCTAAGTAGCTTAATTTGGGCTGTCCTGACTGATGCTTTCATGCTTATATTGTAGATATGTCACGAGGAACAAAAAGGCGTAAACTTAGATCTGATGTCTGGAAGGAGTTTGAACCGATATATGATGGGCATTTACTTGTGCAAGCCAGATGCATTCATTGTTTGGTTGTTTTTGCTGCCAATCGTGAGAATGGTATAAGTACATGCCGTAGACACTTGAAGTCCTGCACTGAACGGATTAGAATGAATCAGTTAGTCCAGAACATGGCCTCTACTTCTCTATCTCCTCATGCAAAGTCTTCTGAAAAATTGGAAATTTGATCAGCAAGTGTCTCGTGAAGCTATGGTTAATTTCATTGTGATACAAGAGTTACCTTTCAGCTTGGTAGAGTATGAAGCTTTTAGGAAATTTGTTGCTACTTTAAACCCTTTGTTTCAAGTGGTGTCAAGAACAACAGTAAAGGAGGATGTTTTAAGTTCATATGAACAGCAAAGGTTGGCCCTTAGAAAAGTTATCATGAACTCAAACTGTCACACCCGGTTTTAACGACCAAAACCGAATGCATCTGTATGCGTGCCCAGGAACAATTTTCACGCACACAGGACAATATATGTGATAAAAGAACAATATCTTTATTAAATCGATAACATTGTTACAAGAATGACCAAGTGGTCTAAAAGAAAAGATTACATTGCAGCGGAAAAATAAATCTAAGCGTTGGTGTCCTTTAACCCCACAGGAAGTCGACCGGAAGACCGCATGCCTAGAACATCGCTTCTCCACCTTCAAGTACTCCTCGATGTCTTTATTCACTGAGCAACAAATAAAACATGGTTTGGGTCCGCGTGAGTACATAGAGTACTCAGCAAGTGGGGGAAAGTATGACATGTTTGGCTAATAACAAGAAAGGCTTATAGGGTTTATTTGCATAAATGCGATTGAGTAAAATATTTAATAAAAGCATATCCTATTTACTAGATGATATATACCTCCAACGGCCAAGGTTACTCCACCTTGCCAATATAAAGGGTTCCAACCACCCTGTACGTCTCTACAGGTTACTCCACATGTACCCAATCACAGTTACCCCACTGTGATTGCCCTTCCACCATTCCCAACTAATCGTGTGAGGGTCCATGCCGCTCTTGACCGTGAGCACGGCTGTCATGACAGTTTTCACTCTATAGAGGTTGTACACATTTCCCCACGAGTTGTGATTCCGTCTCCTGTTGCCAGGTGGACTAAAGTCTCCTTTATGCCATGCCGGCCAAGCACATGCACACTTCCTTAGGTGTGCGGCCAGGAGATCACAACAAGGCTTTTCCAGAGCTTCCTCCAGCTTGTACGTGCCCACTAAGGTTCCACCGATAGGGGAAGTATACCCTTGACCCCTAGAGGCCCCCTCTTGTGCCAGATGGTTCCGAGGAGTAACTCTCCTGTCCCCACACATCTCTCTCCTGACGATTCCAGCATACCCGCCTTCCTCGCACCGCCGTTTGGCACGCACAAAACTGGTCTCCACAGTGTAATACGCCAGGCCGCGCCCATTCTTGGACTCGTGGCTGTACGGTTTTCATGGGTGGTCGCTCCACGAACCGGTCCTTAGATTTAGGTGGTCAACAAAACCAAGGGACTGCCGGTAACCCTTGCACAGTCCCCGAGCTGCCGGTAACCCCAGCACAGCTCCCAAACCATATCACCCAAATCCCTAAGCTCCATTCATGTTGCTAAAGAAGTTACCCATTAACCCTCATGTGACAGAAGTTCAATTAATCAGGTTAACATTCCCATCCCAAGACACAGCAAGGCTAAGCAATTCTACCCATAAACAAGTAAAGGTAAACTAGGGCGACAAGGAATGATATGACAATATACTAGTAAACCCTACAAATAGGATCGCATTCATTGACTCAAGCATGCAGGTTTGCAAACAAAACATTTATAAGATAGGTACAAAATGATCAAGGACACTTGCCTCTTTAGTTTTGTTGCTCAGTGATTGTATTCTTGATCTTACAAGTTGACGTACAGATCGTCTCCTTCGTTGACATTCTCGGACAGCTCCTGCTGAACTCCTTTAGCCGCTGACTCCTGCTCCTATCGTACTCGTCGTACTCTCCGTTAACTAGGTACGCGTAACCGGCAAACAAATAAACAAGCAAACAAACACAAATAAATACAAATACATAGAGAATGAGCTCAACAAAATATGAAACTGAGAGGAATACATAGAGCTTGATTTTACATGAATTTAGGAGGAAGAATCAGGTCATCCGGAGTTCAGGTGGCGGAGATATTGATTTTTGAGTGCTGGCTGTTGGGTTAAATCCGAAAATGAAAATGATGTAAGCACAATGAAGACGGTCGTGTTACTGGGGATTTGGCTGCTGGTATCACAAAAGGAATTGGTCAGAAATGTTTGTACCTATGTGTAACATCAGAATGGTAGGGTGTTTTGGTATGGTAATGACTCGAACAGGAGATCGAAGGGTTAGAAGATGGGCGGACTTGCAGTTGCGCGCGCTGGACACGAGCAGAACCGTGCCAACGGCAACGGCGACCTCAAATTCGCTGTCCATGTTGGTCTTCTGTGGGAACTGTTTCGATGGAATGATTAGGATGACTGAAGGAACGTCCTGGTGGAATTACATGGCATTTTGTTGGCCAGATCACTGGGAATGTAGCCGCCAGTTGGTGGCCGCGCACAGACATCATGAAGACAATTTGCGCGTTCCTGCTGATTGGCTGCACGGTTCAAGAAAGGGTTTGAACAGAATTGTACACAGATACTTAGAACACAACTATGACAAGATGGTTTGTACAGAAATTCAAGAGACCTGGAGATCGAGCGGCTGGAATACATCAAAGTTGTGCTGCGACAGCTGCAAAAGAAATTGCGTTCCTGAAAGCATTGCTGTGAATCTCAGTGTGCCCTCCTGCGATGACGAACAGGACTTGACAGTCCATGATATAGTACGAGATGTGCATCAAGAAACTTCTGGATTGAGAGGAATAGGAAGGGAATTACCAATGCTCGGCGCTAAATACGCCCAGAACAGGAACCAGCGGTTATTGGAAACACATTTCCAGTCGCGTCATGGCTTATCTGGATGAGATCTTTGGATATATTGTACAGGACAACGAGACGCATTGTCCGGTAAAATTTGGAGACAGTTCGCTTGACGGATAGCCGGCAACATCAATGCCAACCGGGCACCGTGGCTGGACATGAACAGACAGGGGTCAGGGAATGGCGAATTAGATCCCTAATGAATCTGAGCTCCTCTGGCCATGATGTTTGGATATGATATGAAAGAAAACAAGGCGCACCTGTGGGTAAAATTTGGGAGCATTTGGTTGGTTGAATCAACGGGAACGAAGATGCCAACCCAGGGCGTCGCGGATGAACGAGACAGGCACAAGCGGGGATGGCGAATGAGATCCTGGTCGCGTAGAGTCATCTCAAGCGGAGATCTTCGGATATGTTGAAGAGGACTTCAAGTAACACGACCTGGCAAATTTTGGCTTTGTTTAGTGCTGTAGATCAACGGGAACGGCGATGCGAACTGGTGGCGGCGTGGCTGGTTGTGGCAGGCAGTGGGGTTGAGCTCGCCGCTAAAGAACGGGAAAGGAAGGGAAGGAGCAGGGGAAGTCGTCAGGCAGGGAAAGAGGCGTCCAGGTGCTGTTTTGCAGGGCCTAATAGGGAGAGAAAAAGTCAGGGAGAAGAGGAGGGCGTGCAGCCATGGTGGAAGGTGAGTAATGGCCATTTACTTGTCAGTTTCAGCTTGTCTTGATGGAATTTGATGGAGGGCAGGGAGGTTTGTGAATGGTGTCGAGCTGCTGCTTGCATGCAAGCTGTTGTGATGCTTGGCTCGTGCATTATTGCTGTGTAACCATAAGGAAGAAAAGGAGAGGTCAGGAACGTGGAGACAAAGCAGGATATGTTTAGTGCAGCTGCCTTGGTTGCAGATCGCGGCAAAGAAAAGGCTTGCGAAAAATGAAAGAAGGAAACAAAGAGACAAGGAGAAGGTCGCATGGGATATTTTGACAAGACTTATGCCGGCTTGAGGTCCATTTAGTAAGGGGTATTCTTTATTAATTTTCTGGTTTATAAAAGAATGAAATAATTCAAACCGTTTTAAATAAAACACTAGAAATCCAAGACAAGCATTTTCAAAGTTTTGAGACACAACTAAAATTTGATATTTAAACATTTTCGTAATCAAACCATTTTTAAAAGATTATTCATCTAAAATAAAAGAACTAAATTGAGACAAACATTTTATAAGATAAAATAAATTCAATTTAAATAAAATTTAAGAAAAACCTTTGAAAATATTGAAAATTGGCATGTAAAGTTGAAAAACGGCTCACATCCCAAATCTGAAAATTTGGAGTGTGACACAAACTCTAGGGTATCTCTAACAGCTGACTTTTGGACATCCATTCAAAGCATGGGTTACTTGTGCATCACGTGCCACTTCATTGACAATAATTGGAAGCTACAGCAAAGGATCATAAGTTTTGCTCTCGTGGCTTCACCTCACGATGGTCTTACTATGTTCAATGCATTGCTGAAGAGCTTGAGAGATTGGAACCTAGAACCCAAGCTATTTAGTATAACACTAGATAACGCAACCAACAATGATAAGATGGTTGATCACTTGAAAAAAAAATTCATGGGGAGGGGTTTGATTGCTTGCAATGGCAACCTACTTCATATGCGTTGTGCTGCACATGTCCTCAACCTAATTATTCAAGATGGGTTCAAGGTAATTGGTAATGCTATAACTAGGATCCGAGACAGCGTTAAGTACATAGGAAGCTCACAAGGTCGTAAGAAGAGGTTTGAAGAAATAATTGTGCAACTGGGTATATCCTGCAACAAAAGGCCTTCTCTTGATATTCCTTCCCGATGGAATTCAACCTACTTAATGCTTCTTGCTGCAATGGAGTATAGGGCTGCTTTTGATGAATTGTACTTACAAGATCCAAATTTTGTTGATCGCCCTGTTGTTTCAGATTGGGAAATGGCAGCAAAACTGTGCAAGATCTTCAAGCCTTTCTATGAATCTACAAACATAGTTTCCGGTTCATTATACCGACAACCAATCTTTATTTTCATGAGCTTTGGAAGATCAAGGAAAAAATAGAACATGAGGCTTTAAATCAGGATACATCCATTGCAGCTATGGCAGTTGAAATGCAAGGTAAGTTCCAAAAATACTGGGATTTGGGCTTCTTGCATATCTGTATCCCCATTATCCTTGATCCCAGATTTAAGTTGAAGTTTGTATCTTTTTGTCTGCGTGCTGGTTGGGGTGATAAAGTGTCAGACCCCATTTCTGGAATCTGTTGTGCATCCTGTATCAGTCCCTGGATCAGTAGCTGATACGCACAAGAACACAGATATGATATTCAAAAGCATACTTTGAGTTAGTAAATAAGTAATATACCTGATAGATAACACCTTTAGTGGCGATATGACAAGGATTTAAAACTATCCAGGTCTATCCGACCAACTAATGGTGAAGCAGACTGCGAAAAACCATGGCCCATAGCCACAAGCAGACTTGGGAAGCAGAACCGAAAACCCAAACGTCGTCTTCACCTACGAGGTCTTCTCCTACTAAACCAACAATTGCAAACATGTGAGTACATAAGGTACTCCCACTACAACAAATCAGGAGATCTATGACGAATATGAGATGACGGTTTAAGCGAGCGTCACAAACATTAACATTCTGTGATGAATTCTATCTATCCGTCATAAAATCTGTGATGATTTTTAAGAATCGTCATGGACCTATCACAGCTATGAGAAACAAATGGGCCGGCCATTTTGGCCCAAAGCCTACTCCTATATCGTTATGTGCCTCAGGAACCCTACTCACAGTCTTATCTCCTCTCTCTCCATAGCCGCCGCCACCCCTCTCTCCTCGCCGCACGACCAGCGGAGGCGACCAGCGGCTCCTCCTGTGGCGGCGCTCAGGGGAGGGGCCCTCGGCGCAGCCGCGCAGGGGCGTTCGGCAGCTCAATCCCCTCCCTGCCTCCGGCGCTCGGGCCTCGCGCTCGGCATCAAGGTCGTCGTCAACCCCAGTCGTCGTCAAATCTACAACGCACTGGCCTCGTCCTCCCCATCTCGCGCCCTGTAGCCGCGCCTCCATGTCCGCGTGGGCAGTCTGCAGGGGCGAGTTCCTTCCCTGGTTCCTCTATTGTGCCGCGACGTCAGCTCACCAGGTGCGCGTGTGGTGAGTTCGCTGTGGCTGATGGCGCATGCCTGGAGGAGGAGGCCAGGAAGATCCCCACGATAATCCCAAGCTCCTGAGATAAGCCCTGATTTCCCCATGTTTTTTTTCTTATTTTGTGTGCATGCGTGAACCCAGTACTAGTAACATTCCAGGAACTGGATTGATTTGTGTTTTCAGTCCAAGACGGCAAGCCTGCAATTGTTAGGTGAAAAGAATATAATCCAACATACATGACCAAATGCCGAAGCAATACTAGTTCAGATGCAATTCTTAGGGACCTGAAGAACTAGAATCATTTGTTGCGTTTCTTTGAATGAGAAGTGAACAACACTTAGTCTGATATCAGAAAGAGGATTAGATAGCTCGTATTGTTAGTGATAATTCTAGTGGTAAGTCTCTGAATATTAGTGTTGTGTGTATTCAGATTTTAATTTTCAATTCTGCATGCAGATGGGCATTTGTTTATAAACTGACAACTGCAGCTTTGTAGATGATGTCCTACTATTCTACAATAAATCTTCTAGACATGTATACTTGTCGACAGCTTTGTAGATGATGTCCTACTGTTCTACAATAAATCTTCTAGACAAGTATGCTTGTCGACAGCTTTGTTGATGATGTCCCTACTATTCTACAATAATTCTTCTAGACATATATACTTGTCGACAACTTTGTAGGTGATGCCCTACTATTCTACTTTGCAGCTCTGAATATTCTTCTAGACATGTGCATCCTACTACAAATTTGTAAACTGCTAGCAGAATTCCAGTGGTGTTTGATGCTAACTTCTTGTATACTTGTCGACTGATGCTTCAGATCATTGGAGATAAAGAGGGTTCACTACTAACTGCACAAGCTGGATCTAAAATGGTCTTTACCTGATCTTGGCTGCTGCTGCGCTACGACAACTGCAAGAGGTGTTCTTTAGCTTAATTCACATAGAGGCGTGCAGGTATGGATTGATCCTGAGTGCACCAAGCAAGGAGGAAGACGAGAGATCAAGGAGCACGGGACTACAAGCCTTCTGTTGTTAGTTTCCAGTACTATAGATTCGTTGAATTGCCATGGTGTATTATTGTGAGTTGTAGTGTGATAGTGAATAAGAATCTGTTGTGTACATTGGCTTTATATAATGGGTTGAAACGAGAATAATGGATTCATATCTTAGGCTTGTTTTGATTTGAAGAATGCAATTGTACATGGTCTGAGTGAGCTTGGCATGATTAATGATACAAAGAGGGCATGATTAGATTGTGACGATTCAATTTTGTACAATTCATTTCGTCACTAAAGTTAGGGCTGTGTCTGGGCTTGGGCCAATCTGTGACAGGAGAGAAACGACAGTGATCCGTGACGAAAATTAAGAAACGTCACCTGGTATAATCTATGACGCGAGATACATGACGGATCGTCTGTTCGTCATAGATGCTGTTTTGTGACGTTTTTCCTATGATCTATGACGATTTTCGAACGTCATTGATCATCGGATTTCTTGTAGTGTCCGCAAGCCCTACACTACTCAAGGGTATAAATATATGCATATTTGGCATTATCAAGGATAAGGCTTCACGGTTTATTTTAGCAGAACGCAAACTTTATGCAGGGTTTCAGCAATCAAGGATCATAGATAAAATAGGGAAATTGATTGTCATATTTTAGTTGGTTGGCCTTGGGGGAGAATGATTCAATCCCGCCAGTTCCCATATTTTAGTTAGGCCTTCTGACCTCAATGGTCATACCGACCCGGCACACTTGCCATCACTTCCAAAACACGGGCGTCTATACACCCACTCACACGCCAAGGGATAAGAAGGTGGCTAATCAATGTGAACTCATAACATAGATGTGTCATATGCTGTGACAACGTCCATCCGGATGAATTTTACACTCTGCAGAGGTTGTACACTTTTCCCACAGGCTATTCACCCTTGTACGGAGAGTAACATAACGCCTCAATCATCTTCTCCGAGTAGTCCCACAAGCCCACCACGAGGATTAGGAGCGTCCATAATAATAATAAAGGTGAGCGACACCATTGGCCAAGAGTTGCGGGTATTCATGCCCGAGATTCACATTCACTTTGCTCCTAACATCCGTTTGCTACTACCAGCCACCAGGTGGAACTTGCTTGCAGGAGTACCAAGAAGGTAGAAGGAGGTCCTGCCATTTAGGTTCTGTGGTTGCACAGAAATCATTATGTTTACAGTCACATGAACCGGTCCTTATATGGCCGAGCAAGCACCATATCCCACACTAGGGGTCCATCACACCATCACCAATTCACTTGTGGCCTTGCTCGCAGTCCAACCCATCCCATCATCACCATCACCATCATCATCGCCTAACACAGTTGTACTACTCCCACCCCAATTATCACACACACCACCAAACTCATTTAACACATTTATAAAGTTAAATATGTGAGTATGGTGTAGCAATGTAGAAACATTGCGAGGGGTCCTAAGCAGTTTCTAGTAGCAACGCGATTATGTGCCATCATAGAAATGATGGAACCATCCTAGGGTTAACAAGGTGACAGGTAATCAAGGGTAAACAAGGATTCAGATATCAACGTTCAAGTAACATACATCAATATCAATAAGCAAGTAGGATCATAGCTACACAAGCAGTTAAATAACAAGTAATGTATACTACTAGAGTAGGCTCTATAGGTGCATGGCAAAACAGTAGGTTCAATCATGATCAAGGAGAAGTAGAGCTTGCCTGATAAACGCTATCCTAATCTTCAAGTTCTAGATCTTCAGACTCTTTTGTCGGAGTCGATGTCTTCAAGTCCTTTCTCGAAACTCGAGTCCTCGAGGCTTGGATCTTGTAACTCCTTCTTCTCAAAGCTATTATCTTCCGATTCGTCCTTGGGCTTGTCCTCGTGCTTCTCGTTTTCTATACGCGATAACGCTAAAATAAATACTAACGCATAAACAAAATAAGCCAGGTAAAACCAAATGAGAATCAAATAAAATACAAGAGAAAGTTCAAAGGGCATGGTTGGGTTATAGAAGATGAACGGAACGAGAATCGTCGGATTTGGAGTTGGAATGGTATAGATATGGCTTAAGTAAAGCTGGGGGTACTATGGCAGAAGTGTGAATAAAAGAGGGTTCAGAAAGGTTCGTGGAGTAGCACCAAAGGGTACTATGTGTTTTTATGATTGCGTGAGCGCAAGAATCGCTCGAAACGGAGTTACGGTTGAGGAGTTATGGATGTTTGAAGGTTCTAGGGGCTATTGTGTAATTACAGAAAGACTCTAAGGACCTATTTGTAATTACAAAAAAGATTAGGGGCTTCTTGGTAAACTGATAAGGGCTGAAAAGTAATTACAGAAAAGTTTAGGGGTGTTTCTATAAAAAGACAGGACCTAAACAAGATTATTAAGAAGCTCAGGGGGTTTCCTTTAGAAATACAAGGTCTGGGAATTTCCAGGGATTTATGGAATTATTTTTGTACTGGAAATTGTGTGGACCGAGTTCACGGCTTCTGTGGACAGAGAGAGGACTACGATCTACGGTGGACCGGAGCTCTCTGAATCGTCGGATCTTGGATGGAGGGCTACGATTTTATGAAATCGAAGAGGTATGCTAAATCTAATCTGGGCTGTTGGTTTGGAAACGGACGGTGGAGGATGATTGGGACGGCGCGCGGTGGCCGGACTCAGCAGAGACGGCGGCGCCCTCGCCGGAGACTCGCCGGAGTAGCCGTTCCGGCGCTCTGGTGGGCTAAAACGACAACGGCGAGGTCCAGGAGGTAGAGGAGAAGTTGGGGAGCTCACCGCGGGGTTTGTCGTTGTTGCGCGGAGCCTGGACGCACTGGGCGACGACGCGGGGAGGAGCTTGGCGGCGGTGCTCCACGAGGAGAGTGACTCGATGCTCCTCTGGTTCTCAGAAGGGGCGCAAGCGAGGCGGAGGGTGGCCGTGGAGCTGGCGCATGGGAAAGAGGGGCGAGCAATGGCTTCGCGGCGGCGAATCGAGACAATTGGCACCGGGGCGATTTTGGGGAGAAGGTGAAATTGGGCGGCGATGGTGGTGCAGTTTCACTCTGAAGTTTGCGGGGAAGTGCAGTGGAGCGAGGCGGAGCGTTAGAGAGGATTTGACAAGAGAGCGGCTGGCCAGGGGATGAGAACGGTGATAAGGCCATGCGGACGCGTGTGTGTGCTCTGGCTTGTATGGAGCGGAAGTCTTCTCTTCGGGACTCGGCCTTTGGCTCGGTGCTGCTCGTCGCGAGGTTGTCAACACAGCGTCGTCGGAAGCTTGGGTGTGAACGCAGATGGCGGCGGGTTGACAAGGCGAGCGACGCGGCGGTATGCGGGACCGGCTTGGAGCGGTGGTGCGTTGGCGAGGGTTGGCAGAGACGCACGTCGCGACTTTGGCAAGGTGGCGCTGCAGCGGAACGACATCTGGGCAAGGCGTGGCGCGGTGGTAGACGGCGGACACCACGCGGGTTGGAGCGGGCTGGCTGGGCCGGGAGAAGAGAAATGACGCGCGGCCCGTTGGAGTGGGGGGGAAAGGAGAATGGGCCGGGGAGATGTGGCCCAGGTGCAGGGGAAAAAGAGAATTGCTTCAATATTTCCAAATTCGGAAGATTTCATATGACATCCAAATAAACTCCAATTGAACTCAAATAAATCCGAATAAATCCAAATATTCAATTCCTAATATCTAACAACCGTGGTTGAAAAGTCCCATTTTTAATTCTTTTCTAAAATTCCCATTTTCCTATATTCTTGAGCTAATTTAGTTGAAGTTTTATTTTCAAAAAATGCTATATTTAAATGGAAGCATAGCATTCAAACACTTGAGCACAAAATTTTATATTTTAGAAATTTCGCTTTTCTAGCTCTAGTTTATATTAGTTTACTTAACTTTCATTTTTTTTTGGAAATTCAATAAATAGGTAAGAGTTAGGCAAAACTTAATTTTTTTTTAGTGATTTTTACTTCTTTCAAATTTTGGGTCGTGACAAATCTACCCCACTTAAAAGGAATCTCGTCCTCGAGATTCGAACGATCTTCCAGACGATGTAGAACTTGTTCCTGCTTCTTCTTGGCGGACGATGGTAACTTCCAACATTTCATCCTATTTCTTATGGTGGATTCTTCTCATGGTAGAGGTCTTCGGTTGCTGATTTCTCTAAGGAAAGATAAGAAGACTAAGGTTTGGTTTCAAGGTTTCTTGATTAGCTGGCAACAAGACCTACCCCACTTAAAGGATTTTAACATGGGGTACTCGATATTGATCTGCAGTTAAGTCTGCGTCCTTGTTGTCATAAGATATTCCATGCAGCAAGGTCGGTACTTTGTTCGGGGCCTTTCTTTGCAAAGACTGCTTTAGGTTTCCATGGAGCGGCACGTTGACTCACCTCATCAATTCTTTTTGCGTGCAACGCTTGATACTCAAATTAGATTCGTACTTGCACGCTCTGTGTCGATTCAGGGATCCAGGCTTTCTTTTGTTGTCTCATCTTCCCATGAATCGTCTTTCAACATGCTTCTTTCCGAGGTTAACTCAAAGGGTGGCTTTACCATGATTCATTTAGGCTTGTTTGGTAAGTTTCCCTTTATCGTATTCTCTTCAACAAAATAGTCAACATCGTCCAAGAATGTGTAACTTTCTTTTTCTTGATCCATCCAGACCAGGATTGAGAAATCACAGAGATCATCATTATTCTTCATTTTGTTATTCTTATCTCGTGGAATCTCATAGAATATTGCTTTTGCAGGTTCATGGTATATGGTTTCCAATATATCATATCTTATCCAAATTAGTAGAAACAAGGAAACATTGATTTCCTGGAACTTATGATTCCTTGATTCTCAATGTATGCTTGTTTCTTTGTAGAGGTCGTCTTGTCTTATGATAGTACCAAATAATTGATTTCTGTCATACATTGAGATACTTCTTCCTGACATGAAGTTTTGGTGACAAAACTGACCTTAGGGCGACTGTAATGATGTGTCCATACTTTCGGTGAAGGTAACACTTTGATTACTTTGGGAAACACTCATTCTTATACTTGTTTCATAACGCTGCTCTGTCTATAGGTACCATGAATCTTCAACTGTAGGGATACAAGCTCTTTTCCTTTGAAGCTTATGCTTCTACTAGAAATTCTGTTTTTGACATTCTGCTCCAGTTCAAGCTCATGTGGTATGCTCTTGATATCCTTGTCATTTCACTGGTCTGTTTGCGTACTTCTCCGAATAGCACATTTAGGCTCTTCAGTGTGTTGTAAACTGTGCATATTTTGTCAATTTCTGAGCGAACATAGCATTTATGTAAAACTTGATGAATTTCATCTTGACTGAGCATTTCTTGAGAGTTGTACTCCACTCTCTATCCATTCCAATTCAGCAATTGAGTGAAAATTCCATATCTTAGGGCGATTGATCCCAGTTGCTTGATCTTGTGTGGTCATTGAACTATAAGACTGACTGACTGTTGTAACTGTCGAAACATCTTGTCAATATCACAGCTGTCGTTGGCATTGTTTTCATTGTTAAGCTTTTCATTGTAAGTTCATGTGGCATGTTTCTATTTCTGTGGGTGTCTGCTGTTGACAAGTAACTTACACCTTACTTTTTTTTCCACTACTCAATTGAATGCTGATTCTCAGTTATCTTTGTGCCATACTACTGACTGACTTGGTTCTGAGCTGAACTCTTTGACAGTTGATTCCCTTGGTAGGAGTTTGGGTATAGGTTAGAAGAGGGCTTCCTATTTAAGCTACCATTCAACTTTTGTTATAGTGATGTTCGGTATGTTAAGAGCACACAAGCATAAAGAACATAGAGTCAAAATAAGATCATCAAATCACACAAACAATGTGATTTATTTGTTATGGTTGGATGTGTAAGCGTACTATGAACGTGATTAAAGACATTAGGGTAGGCTGACTATCGAGCTTTTTGTTGTCATCAGAACTCGACCAATAATCCGTTGACCAAAAAGAATCGAGAAGGTCGTATGACTTGGTCGGTTAAAAGAAAACCATTCTTCGCACTGTTGCATTGGAATTGCTTCACTAGCTTGATGCATGGTGTTTTCCATGTATTGCATGGTCGTTGCATTTCACTTTCCTTGAAAGTTGCCTGTGACTTCATTGCACATTCCTTATGGCAATACTGACTTTTATTGCTCACGGACATACTTGAATGTTCAATACAACTCCATACATTATGGCTACAACACTGTACAAGTACTACTAGTACTTTTTGTGACTAGTGCCATTCTTCCAAGTGATAACATCGTTGAGAAAGGTTCCAAGGAATCACGCAGATGGTTCATCTTCCAGGTTGATTCCATTTTCTTTTTATAATTCGGGCGCTTTAGGTGCTTTCGAACACTTCACCACAAGAGATTCTGAAATTCTGGCATCCTCTAGTGCTTTGGTTGATCTCTTATTCTTGGGACACTCAATCACTAAGTGTGCGGGGTCGCAATAGAAACATACTTGAGGCACACTTCTCTCAGCATTAGGTATAATAGTTCTTGCCTCAAGTTGGACCGGTAGCGGACTATCCTTATAAAATGGGCATCTAGCAATCACATGTCCTTCTTGTCTACAGTGGAAGCAACGTCTTGTCTTGTTGGTAGTGCTGCTTGGGGTTGGCTTTTGTTCATTGTCTAATGGCTGACTTGTACGACTTGAGTTTTCATGTACATTGGATGATTGGTGAAGGGCAGATCCCTCTGTAGTGTGCCTTGACTTGTTGATCTGCTTAGATATACCTGGACCAGATGTTTGACGGTTGTTCCTCTTTTTCTGGTTACGTTTCTTGCTAGCATTCTTTTTCTGCTGGACTTTCTTGAGGTTGGTGACTTCTTTTGTGATCTTATTCACTGACTCCTCTAAGTTGCTCAACCTCTTGACTACACCTGTGAGAGCAGTAGTTGATGTCACGATTGCCTTGGCAACGCTATTCCAAGCTTCTTGTTCCTGGTGTTTTTCCGGTGCTATAAATCGAGTCTCTCTTGTTGATGCTTGTAATTGAGGCACAACATTTTCCATGTTGGTCGTTGCAACTCTTGCGTCAATGCTTGGTTTGTTGTAAGGGCAATTGGTAACCATATGTCCGGGGTTGTGACAGTTGTGACATATCTCCCGTGATGTGTTGCCCTTAGCGGCATTGGCATTCCTCTTTTGTTTAGGAACCAAATCCGGTACACGGTAGATCTGGTATGATGTATTGTCCACTTCTACGGTAACGTAGTCGGGGTCATCCATCTAGTTGATATTTTCCTGTTGCATACATGTTGAGTTGAGATACCACTTCTTTGGTAGGTCGAGAGAGAGAAAAGAGACTTTTTAAAAGATGAGGAAGGGATACTATTGAAGATTTTTGTAAATAGTTTTGAAAATAGTTATTTTCGAGCGTGTCAAATCTTAGGTTTTCGTTCTACGACCAAGTATTGCTCTGATACCACTCTGTCAGACCCCATTTCTGGAATCTGTTGTGCATCCTGTATCAGTCCCTGGATCAGTAGCTGATACGCACAAGAACACAGATATGATATTCAAAAGCATACTTCGAGTTAGTAAATAAGTAATATACCTGATAGATAACACCTTTAGTGGCGATATGACAAGGATTTATAACTATCCAAGTCTATCCGACCAACTAATGGTGAAGCAGACAGCGGAAAACCATGGCCCATAGCCACAAGCAGACTTGGGAAGCAGAACCGAAAACCCAAACGTCGTCTTCACCTACGAGGTCTTCTCCTACTAAACCAACAATTGCAAACACGTGAGTACATAAGGTACTCTGCAAGCCCTACACTACTCAAGGGTATAAATATATGCATATTTGGCATTATCAAGGATAAGGCTTCACGGTTTATTTTAGCAGAACGCAAACTTTATGCAGGGTTTCAGCAATCAAGGATCATAGATAAAATAGGGAAATTGATTGTCATATTTTAGTTGGTTGGCCCTGGGGAAGAATGATTCAATCCCGCCAGTTCCCATATTTTAGTTGGGCCTTCTGACCTCAATGGTCATACCGACCCGGCACACTTGCCATCACTTCCAAAACACGGGCGTCTATACACCCACTCACACGCCAAGGGATAAGAAGGTGGCTAATCAATGTGAACTCATAACATAGATGTGTCATATGCCGTGACAACGTCCATCCGGATGAATTTTACACTCTGCAGAGGTTGTACACTTTTCCCACAGGCTATTCACCCTTGTACGGAGAGTAACATAACGCCTCAATCATCTTCTCCGAGTAGTCCCACAAGCCCACCACGAGGATTAGGAGCGTCCATAATAATAATAAAGGTGAGCGACACCATTGGCCAAGAGTTGCGGGTATTCATGCCCGAGATTCACATTCACTTTGCTCCTAACATCCGTTTGCTACTACCAGCCACCAGGTGGAACTTGCTTGCAGGAGTACCAAGAAGGTAGAAGGAGGTCCTGCCCATTTAGGTTCTGTGGTTGCACAGAAATCATTATGTTTACAGTCACAAGAACCGGTCCTTATATGGCCGAGCAAGCACCATATCCCACACTAGGGGTCCATCACACCATCACCAATTCACTTGTGGCCTTGCTCGCAGTCCAACCCATCCCATCATCACCATCACCATCATCATCGCCTAACACAGTTGTACTACTCCCACCCCAATTATCACACACACTACCAAACTCATTTAACACATTTATAAAGTTAAATATGTGAGTATGGTGTAGCAATGTAGAAACATTGCGAGGGGTCCTAAGCAGTTTCTAGTAGCAACGCGATTATGTGCCATCATAGAAATGATGGAACCATCCTAGGGTTAACAAGGTGACAGGTAATCAAGGGTAAACAAGGATTCAGATATCAACGTCCAAGTAACATACATCAATATCAATAAGCAAGTAGGATCATAGCTACACAAGCAGTTAAATAACAAGTAATGTATACTACTAGAGTAGGCTCTATAGGTGCATGGCAAAACAGTAGGTTCAATCATGATCAAGGAGAAGTAGAGCTTGCCTGATAAACGCTATCCTAATCTTCAAGTTCTAGATCTTTAGACTCTTTTGTCGGAGTCGATGTCTTCAAGTCCTTTCTCGAAACTCGAGTCCTCGAGGCTTGGATCTTGTAACTCCTTCTTCTCAAAGCTATTATCTTCCGATTCGTCCTTGGGCTTGTCCTCGTGCTTCTCGTTTTCTATACGCGATAACGCTAAAATAAATACTAACGCATAAACAAAATAAGCCAGGTAAAACCAAATGAGAATCAAATAAAATACAAGAGAAAGTTCAAAGGACATGGTTGGGTTATAGAAGATGAACGGAACGAGAATCGTCGGATTTGGAGTTGGAATGGTATAGATATGGCTTAAGTAAAGCTGGGGGTACTATGGCACAAGTGTGAATAAAGAGGGTTCAGAAAGGTTCGTGGAGTAGCACCAAAGGGTACTATGTGTTTTTATGATTGCGTGAGCGCAAGAATCGCTCGAAACGGAGTTACGGTTGAGGAGTTATGGATGTTTGAAGGTTCTAGGGGCTATTGTGTAATTACAGAAAGACTCTAAGGACCTATTTGTAATTACAAAAAAAGATTAGGGGCTTCTTGGTAAACTGATAAGGGCTGAAAAGTAATTACAGAAAAGTTTAGGGGTGTTTCTCTAAAAAGACAGGACCTAAACAAGATTATTAAGAAGCTCAGGGGGTTTCCTGTAGAAATACAAGGTCTGGGAATTTCCAGGGATTTATGGAATTATTTTTGTACTGGAAATTGTGTGGACCGAGTTCACGGCTTCTGTGGACAGAGAGAGGACTACGGTCTACGGTGGACCGGAGCTCTCTGAATTGTCGGATCTTGGATGGAGGGCTACGATTTTATGAAATCGAAGAGGTATGCTGAATCTAATCTGGGCTGTTGGTTTGGAAACGGACGGTTGAGGATGATTGGGACGGCGCGCGGTGGCTGGACTCAACAGAGACGGCGGCGCCCTCGCCGGAGACTCGCCGGAGTAGCCGTTCCAGCGCTCTGGTGGGCTAAAACGACAACGGCGAGGTCCAGGAGGTAGAGGAGAAGTTGGGGAGCTCACCGCGGGTTTTGTCGTTGTTGCGCGGAGCCTGGACGCACTGGGCGACGACGCGGGGAGGAGCTTGGCGGCGATGCTCCACGAGGAGAGTGACTCGATGCTCCTCTGGTTCTCAGAAGGGGCGCAAGCGAGGCGGAGGGTGGCCGTGGAGCTGGCGCATGGGAAAGAGGGGCGAGCAATGGCTTCGCGGCGGCAAATCGAGACAATTGGCACCGGGGCGATTTTGGGGAGAAGGTGAAATTGGGTGGCGATGGTGGTGCAGTTTCACTCTGAAGTTTGCGGGGAAGTGCAGTGGAGCGAGGCGGAGCGTTAGAGAGGCTTTGACAAGAGAGCGGCTGGCCAGGGGATGAGAACGGTGATAAGGCCATGCGGACGCGTGTGTGTGCTCTGGCTTGTATGGAGCGGAAGTCTTCTCTTCGGGACTCGGCCTTTGGCTCGGTGCTGCTCGTCGCGAGGTTGTCAACACAGCGTCGTCGGAAGCTTGGGTGTGAACGCAGATGGCGGCGGGTTGACAAGGCGAGCGGCGCGGCGGTGTGCGGGACCGGCTTGGAGCGGTGGTGCGTTGGCGAGGGTTGGCAGAGACGCACGTCGCGACTTTGGCAAGGTGGCGCTGCAGCGGAACGACATCTGGGCAAGGCGTGGCGCGGTGGTAGACGGCGGACACCACGCGGTGGCGGAGGGCGGCGGCGGCGCGGTGGAGACGACGCGTCGTCGCGCGGGTTGGAGCGGGCTGGGCTGGGCCGAAGGCGAGGCGTGACTGGCTGGGCCGGGAGAAGAGAAATGACGCGCGGCCCGTTGGAGTGGGGGGAAAAGGAGAATGGGCCGGGGAGATGTGGCCCAGGTGCAGGGGAAAAAGAGAATTGCTTCAATATTTCCAAATTCGGAAGATTTCATATGACATCCAAATAAACTCCAATTGAACTCAAATAAATCCGAATAAATCCAAATATTCAATTCCTAATATCTAACAACCATGGTTGACAAGTCCCATTTTTAATTCTTTTCTAAAATTCCCATTTTTCTATATTCTTGAGCTAATTTAGTTTGAAGTTTTATTTTCAAAAAATGCTATATTTAAATGGAAGCATAGCATTCAAACACTTGAGCACAAAATTTTATATTTTAGAAATTTCGCTTTTCTAGCTCTAGTTTATATTAGTTTACTTAACTTTCATTTTTTTTTGGAAATTCAATAAATAGGTAAGAGTTAGGCAAAACTTAATTTTTTTTTTAGTGATTTTTTACTTCTTTCAAATTTTGGGTCGTGAGTTAAAGCTGGGGAATATCTCGGAAAAGTGAAGAAGACGATAAAGGATCTATTTCTGGCATACTCATCTGCAATGCCTAGCTCAAACAGCGAGAACACTCAATCAGGAACAGATAATCAGCTAGTTGTCGCTGAAGATAACCCTTGGGCAGACTTTGAACAACATGTTGTTGCATAGAAGAAAAACAAGATGAAGAGTGAGCTTGACCAGTACTTGCAAGATGACTTATTTCCTCGACAAAAGGATTTTGATATTCTGAAGTGGTGGATGATGCATGTCACGAAGTACCCTATACTTTCTCGTATGGCACAAGATGTGCTTGTAGCGCCTGCAACATCTGTGGCATCCGAGTCTGCATCTTCAACCGGTGAGAGAACAATTAGCGAGTATCGGAGCCGGCTAACTAGCAACACCGTGGAGGCGTTAATTTGTCTTCAGGACTGGCTGAGAGCACAAGGTATGTAGCTGTTTTGTGCTAATCCCTGTAAAAGTAATTTTGCACCTGCAACATTTTGCGCCTGATGAATGTGTGTTGCTTCTGTGTTTCAGGCCGAGCTGATGTCAATATTGTAGATATTGTCAGCACTGATGACATCCTGGAAGAAAATAGCTGAGGGAAGCATCTCTAATACAGCCGTGTAAGTGTTATCAAAGGCCTTGCTGAAACTGACCAAAGGCTTTTCCAGTTAGTGGGGATATGATTGTGGTCAATTACTTCTCTGCTTGAATGGTAGGCTCAACATGATTTGATCATTCATCTTTGTCTGATATTCAGTTTGGGTACATCGTCCTGACAACCTTTGCTGGCATCATGGATCATGAGGAAGCAAGGAGGAAGAACGTTGGTGGCAAAGTTCTTGGCTTCTTTTACTGAATGAAGTTTTGTGAAAGAATTTGGACTGCTTTAGGCTATTTATCTTGTGGTGTAATGGATCCTGTCCACTTGTAGTTCTGCTGAATTATGCTGTTATGATTTTGAATGCTACTACCACCAGGCGGATGTTTGATGTATTGGTTTCCTGAGTTGCCTGATTGATGTGTCCCGTTTGGTGCAGACAGCTGTTGACATATATATGTGCATGAAGTTAAGTGTTGGGTACTCTGGATTTTTGTCTTAATGGCGATACGAGTAGACACTGGTACACTAATTTCGGTGATAAATGTTTGCTTGTGAAATTGTTTTGGTGAAAGAGTAGCTACTGGAAGAGAAAGCATTTTAGTTGTACATTGCATATTGTATTTTGTTCTGTCATTCGGAGCTAGAACGTACCTAACTCTGAATTTCTGCACAATTAGTAAGTTAAGCGAAGCACCAAAGCAATCAAGCATGTGGGTGACAGGACCAATGGAGAACTCCGGCAGCTTTGGCTGGTGAGAGGAGCTTGACGAACGGAGAGCTCGATCAATGAAAACACAAGCAGCTATGCACGTATCGGAGTGATTCAAAACGATGCGGGCTCTCGTAGCTTAATAGATAACTGCCCGCAAGGACCACATCTCCTTGTGCGCCTGCAAACTTGTGGGCAGCGGGTTCCTGCAAATCCCGCATGCTTGCTTTGCGGCCGGCTTTGTGGGTTGCGGGCCGTCCGGCACCTGCCCCACCTGCAACCTGAGATAGATGTGGGCCACCTCCGTCGTCTGCAACCTCTTGCTCTTAGAGCGTCCCCAAAGTAGAGATGGCATTAACTCTCCACGTTACTTAAGAGCCATCTAAGAAGCAACATAAGAGTTCATATCAACTCTAAAGCAATGACTGACCCCGTATGTAAGTGCCTCAATAAATGTTTTTTCTTTTTTTCTAATAAACAATTCTAAGAGTTAGCTAAGAAGTAACCATTGGAGATGCTCTTATCTCTGTGCCGCACGTGGTCCTCTGCCGTGGCGTGTCGCTCTCCTGATTTGCGCCACTTCGTATGCCATGAATCAGAGCTCAAGTCCGTCTTGCCACTTCTGTGCAACGATGAATGATGGCAGTAAGGATTCCATTGCCACGATCTCGCTGAAACTGGGGATTCATGTTTCCATCCAATTTCAACACCAATCGACAGTGCAGGGGCTTCCATCATGAGAAAATAGAGAGGCGATGGAGAACGAGGAGGAACTGAAATGTTCGAGAGGGTGAACAGTCTGCGTGACAGAGTGCTCGACGGGGTCAGACGGAAAAGAAAATCGAGAATCACTTATTAATGTGGGTCGGTCAACTCACCTCCAATACGCAACGATACAGCTTGATGATGAATCGATTGCATGTACAAAGTTTCTACGAAGCACAAATTTAAGTATTTAAGTTATCACATTAGGTTATAAATGGATTAAAACACGAGAGTACACAGCGGAAGTCTGAACATATATAAATAACTACTACTCTCGACGATACATGGCCGCACATCGAAGCCCTGCGATGTGGACCTGCTGAGGAACTCCAACAAATAACAGCGGAAGCAAGACTACTTGCACAAAAACATAAAGAGTCAAACCCAGCTAATACTCAGCAAGACTTACTCGTCAACGTGGCTAACTACATTCGACTGCTAGAATGCAAAGGTTACAAAGGATAGGCTGACTCACTCGCATAAATGCGCGCTAGTTACATGGTCCTTACTTTCCAGTTTTAATTCAAGTTAAGTACTTAACCAATAATACAGTGCACTTATCTCTAAAACAAGTATAAAGTAACAAGACATCAGATAATAGCAATGTACAGTAAGATATATGAATATAACAGTAATAAACTAGCATCATCATCATCATTAATCATATCACACTACGATGTGACTCAGTGAACAAGGGTGCTCATTTTCGAGAGCGGCGGCATCGATGTACATCCTGCAGAAGAAATCTGACCACACGACATATGCAGCACAAAGGCACCACATATGGCAACCTTTTACAAAGAGCCCGCAAGGCCGAAGTCTAACTGTTGCTCATGGCGAATCATTAGGCCCCACACGACACCCGGCCCCGCCGTTGCCTATGGTCCCATTTCCACGAAGCAGCAGGGTAAGGTTCGTCCCCAAGATTGCTAAGCTACTAGGTTTACTAGGCTCATAAAACGCTAGTATGTGATCAGTATGTTCAAATTTGCTCAACAGGGCCAACAACGGACGGTCCTTAACCGACACAGACGGGGATACCTCTGTGAAGGCCCAGCCTTCTCCAACCATCTTACACAAACAAATCCCTGTCCGGTCTCAACAAATCCTAAATCCATCTTCTTCTACCGTCCGCTAACCACTAAGCCTAGCAAGTTCTAACGCTAACCTAGACCATATCTAAAAAATAGGACACAAGGTAGGATATGGAAGGGTAGTCCTAATGCAGTTCTAAGATTTCACATCAACTCCTAATAAACCTAATGCACAAACAATTACTAGCCCCAATCAAGTGAGAAGTAAAAAAAATCTAACTGGTAGGCATGCACCGGGGCTTGCCTGGCTCAAGTGTGGCTACTAGATAAAGTCAGCTAAAATCTCCTCCTCGCTGCTCAGCATCCTGATCCTCTAGTTGTTCCTGGTCACCTCGAATGCTATATGTCATGACAAAGGAATGCAAGTTAGATGCAATGAACAAGGCAATTAAATTAAATTCACTTAAGTAAAGAACTTGGTTTACATGATTTCGAAATTAAGTGTACAGTGAATTTTTTTTTGAGATTAAGCATTATTCAAAGTGATTTACTGTGGAGTTTGAAAATTTATTGTGTTCTGGATTATTGTTAACAATTTAAAGAGTGCAGAATAGAAAATAAATTATAAGAAAAGAATTAGGCATGGTATAATGATGAATCTTGTTCTGTAAGTGTGTTGACAGTGTATTAACAGTCAAGCAAAGTTTCAAGATTTATTGAGCAACAGAGAATTAATTATGGATTAAACAACTGTTAACGTATAAAGGTCTTTAAAGAAAACTGGAAGACGATATGCATCAGTTTGACAGTTTCAAAGGGTAGATCTGAGCACGAGGAAGACAACAAAACTGGTTTCACATTTTTCTGATGTGTATTCTATTTTCTATGCATTTTACAAGGTTGAAGCATTTTCTGGCGATTTATACTAAACCGGGAAAACAAGGAATTTCGCTCGGCCAACCAGATCTGCGCCACACATTGGGCTGCAGTGTTCTGGCTGCAGCAGATCCGGCCCCAGAGCTCAACGGAGCTCGACAATGGCGGCTGCACATCGCCGGAGGACGACAGCGGCTCGCCGGAAGCTCGCAAAACGACGATGAATCTCACTTTCCTGGTTTTCTACCTTGGAGGTGACTCTGTCCTTCCGATCGATGATCTTGATGGGCTACTCTGGATAAGTAAGACCTGGCTCAAGCTGTTCTGCATCACTGATCACCACATCTGCTGGAGTCTTCAAACACTTCCTCAACTGCGACACGTGAAAGACATTCTGCACCCCTGAAAGATTTGGTGGCAGCTCCAAACGGTAAGCGACAGGTCCACACCTCTCAGATATCTAAAACGGCCCAATATATCGGGGTGCTAGCTTCCCTCTGACACCAAACCGATGTACACCCTTCATAGAGAAGACACGAAGCTATATGTGGTCACCAACTGTAAATACCAACGGCCGGCGTCTCCTGTCAGCATAGCTCTTCTGTCGCGACTTGGCTGCCCTCAAGTTGTACTGAATGTGTTGCACGGTCTCCTCAGCCTCTGCTATTAACTTAGTCCCAAAGCTGAATCGCTCGTCAGACTCAACCCAGTTAAGGGGAGTCCGACAACGACGTCCATACAAAGCCTCAAAGGGTGCCATCTTGATGCTTTTCTGATAACTGTTGTTATAAGAGAATTCTGCTAGCAGCAAACATTCCTTCCAATTCTTGCTGTGAGTGAGCACACAAGCGCAAAGCATATCCTCAAGAATCTGATTCACCCTCTCAGTCTGACCATCCGTCTGAGGGTGATAGGTGGCGCTGCGAATTAATCTGGTGTCTAAAGATGCATGTAGCTGCTCCCGGAAATGAGAAACAAACTGGGGTCCCTGATCAGAAATGATGGTCTTAGGCACTCCATGCAAACAAACAATCCGAGAGATTTAGAGCTCAGCATACTTCTGTACGGGGTACCCTGTCTTCACTGGGATGAAATGAGCAGTCTTGGTGAGTCTATCGATAATCACCCAAATTGAATCATACTTTTGAGCTATGCGAGGCAATCCAACAATAAAATCCATGCTAATATCCTCCCGAATACTCAAAGGCTGCAGCAATCCGGCTGGCTTCACATGATGTGCCTTGACTCTCCTGCAAATGTCACACTCAGAAACATAGTGTGCGACCTCCTGCTTCATACGGGTGCACCAGAAGCGACTCCTCAAGTCCTGATACATCTTGTTACCGCCAGGATGGATAGAGTACTTGGACATGTGCGCCTCATCAAGAATCTTCTTGCGCAACTCAAAGTCTTTTGGAACCACCATCCTGTTCTTAAACCACAGAACTCCATCCTCATCCTCTCTGAAACACTGAACTATGGCTTCCCCAAGCTTGAGTCTCCTCTTGAGGTGACCCACTTTCTCATTCATTTTCTGTGCTGCCACTACCTTATCACGCAAGGTCGGAACAAGTGATATATTGGCCAAAAAGCCATAAGGATATACTCGATGACTGGGCTCCACCTCTGCGTAAGGAACAGCGATAAGGTTATTGTAATGAGCCTTGCGACTCAAGGCATCAGCAACCACAATAGCCTTCCCTGGATGATAATGAATCTCCAAGTCATAATCCTTGATCAACTCTAACCATCTCCTCTGACGCTTATTCAGATCTGACTGAGTGAAGATGTACTTGAGAATCCTGTGATCGGTATAGATATGCACCAGATTTCCTAACAGATAATGCTGCCATACTTTCAAGGCAAGTACTACAGCTACAAGCTCAAGATCATGGGTGGGGTAATGCTCTTCATGTCGCTTAAGCTGCCGAGGGACATAAGCAATCACCCTGCCATCCTGCATCAACACACAACCAAGACTAATACCAAAAGCATCACAGTACACATCAATGGCTTTGTGATATCAGGCTGAGCTAAGACTGGAGCGGTAGTGAGAAGCTTCTTCAGATTCTGGAATGCCTCCTCACACTGCGGACTCCACACAAACTTCACACCCTTCTTAAGCAACTTGGTGATTGGCTTGGAGATCTTGGAGAAGTTTGGAATGAACCGACGGTAGTAACCAGCCAAACCAAGGAAACTGCAAATCTCAAAGACAATAGTGGGAGCCTTCCAATTCAGAATATCATGCACCTTGCTAGGATCAACTGCTATGCCCTCTGTTGAAATAACATGGCCCAAAAAAGGTACCTCAGTCATCCAGAACTCACACTTGCTAAACTTGGCATACAACTTATGGTCTTGCAGTCGCTGCAACACAATGCGGAGATGCTGCTCATGCTCCTCCTCATTCTTGGAGTAGATGAGAATGTCGTCAATGAAAACCGCGACGAACTGGTCCAACTCAGGCATGAATACTGAGTTCATCAGATACATGAAGTAAGCTGGAGCATTGATCAACCCAAATGACATGACAAGATACTCATAAAGCCCATATCTGGTAGAGAATGCAGTCTTTGGAATGTCCTCTGCACGGATCTTAATCTGATGATAACCTGAGTGGAGATCGATCTTGGAGAAAACCTTGGCTCTAGCTAGCTGATCGAACAAGATATCAATCCGAGGCAACGGATACTTGTTCTTGATGGTCACAACATTGAGCGGTCGGTAGTCCACACATAGCCTAAGTGTTTCATCCTTCTTCTTCACAAACAAGGCAGAACAACCCCAAGGTGAAGAGCTTGGACGAATGAAACCCTTGTCCAATAGCTCCTTCAACTGAATATTCAGCTCTGCTAGCTCATTTGGTGACATCTTATACGGCCTTCTGGATATTGGTGTTGTGCCTGGCTGCAACTCAATCTGGAACTCCACATCTCGATCGGGTGGCATGCCTGGTAACTCATATGAAAACACATCTAGGAACTCATGTGCCACTGGTATCACATCAAGACCCTGGCCAACAATCTGATACACAACTGGCTTCTGGGCAGAGGGAGATGCAAGCTGAATGATCATCTTGCCATGAACTGGAGAATTAAGTTGAACCGCACGGGAAGGAACATCGAGTAAAGCGCCATGTAGTTTCATCCAACTCATACCAAGGATCACATCTATGCCTTGGTTCTCAAGTGCTATGAGAGATGTCGAGAACACTTTTCCTTCCATCTGGAGAGGTACATGCCTAACCCACTGATTGGTAACAATATGTGCCCCAGGGGTGCGAATGATGTATGGAGACTTCATAACACCCATCAATAGCTCATGCTTCTGCACATATGACTTGCTAATGAAGTCATGAGAAGCTCCTGAATCGAAGAGGATGATAACTGGATGGCCCTTGAGTGAAAAAGTACCTGCTAGAACTGGTTCTCTCCTGGAACATCCTCTAATGTGGTATAGTTGACATGACTTGTCTTACTTGGAACTGCCTTTCTTTGAGGGCACTGCTGACAAGAGGACTGGCACTAAACTTGAGAAGCCTTGCCCTGCGCTACAAGAGTGCAACTCTGAACATGCTGCTGTGAGTGGGGTCGTGCATACTGCTACTCAGAAGGATGACGATAGACTGCAAGCTGCTGCGTCTGGGGAGGACATGGAGGTTGGGCTAGGGGTGGAGTGAAGGCCAGCCTATACCTCGGAGGTGCATCACAAGGAGGTCCAGTGAGAGCCCTTTTCTCCTTATTCTCCTCTTGACGTCTGACAATAGCATCTTCAACCATAATTGCGGCGTTAAGAAGCTCATTAAAGCTGCCACCAAGACTCAAAGCTAAGCGGGACTGCAACTTGGTATTGAGTCCTCTGTAGAAGAACTCATTCTTCTTCTCATCTGTGTTCACATGCTCTGGAGCATACTGAGCAAGCTAATTGAATCTATTGGAGTATTCTAATATACTCATGGTGCCCTGCTTGAGATCCAGGAACTCATTACGCTTTTTCCTTATGATGCCAGGAGGAACATAGTGAGCTCTAAAGGCTTCACAAAACTCAGTCCAAGAAACCTGGTGATCAGCAGAAAGCATCACCTGGTAATTGCCCCACCAAGCTCCTACATTACCCTGAAGTTGTTGGGCTGCAAACTGCGCCTTCTGCAACTTTGTGCACTTGATAAGACTGAACGTGGACTCAATGGTACGGAGCCAATAGTCAGCCTCAAGTGGCTCATCAGCTGCAAGGAACACGGGCGGCTGAGTTGATAAGAATTCAGCATAAGTGCCTGGTTGGGGTTGACCCTCATTAGCTGTGTTGTGAACCAACTGACAAAGCAATTCATTCTATGCAAGAATAGCTTCCCCAAGCATAGCTGCAGGTGGTGCATCTTTCCCATTATTCTCAGCATTAGCAGCCATGCTGCAAGATAGAACGGCATACAACATTAGATATATTTATCTTGCAAAGACCAAAAATTCAGCAATTAAATGAGCTAAAGCTGAAAATGATAACCATTGCTCTAATAGCACAACCATGCACAAAAAAAATTATGACATGGTGAGAGACTTCCCGACGGTCATAGCAAGTAGCTACCAGCAGCCATTCGAGTAAAAATGAGAAATCAAAAGCCTTCCAAACTGACAGATTTAAATCTGTCCTGACTATGAGCAGTAGTCACTAAAATAAAATCTGGCACTTCTGAAGGCGTCAAATGAGAAAAGTCAGAACAAAACTTGTAGATAACTTCAAGATCTTTCTAATAAGTGCTCAAACGCCTCAAACGGACAAGTAGAACCGGAGATATCGAATTTTGAAGATGGCAGACAGATTCTGAAAAAACTGGTCGAGGCTGAAATTTTATTCCACTTGGTCGACAGATTTGAAGAAGATACTGATAGAATCTAGGGAGCAAGTCTGAAGTAAAGATGTTGTTCTTGTTGTAAGCTTTCCAGAAAGTCTTAGTTTACAATTTTTGGCTCAGCGGTTTTGGAGTTACGAATTTTTGAAGTTAGCTTGTCAGTCTGAAGTTTCTGGGTGATCTGAAATTTGTGGAAGTGTTTTACATCATGATGCAATGCATGCTCGCCCTATACATCCTCACCAAATAAAATCTTGCCCAAGTATAGCAGGCCGTAGACAGCGGTGGCAACTAAGTCGCACTCACAAACGTTTCTACACGATTTACGCGCGAGTTAGTGTACCTACAAGGCCACACATCGTCATTTCAAACAACCTACTCAGGTGACGTAACTTTGCAGAAAAAGAAACACATGGCTCAATCCTCATCATCTCATGAACTCGATGGTTCATGCCAGAAAGACCAATATCACCCATGAACTCGATGGTTCATGCGAGAAAGACCATATCCACGGAGCCACATATGATCCTTACCTTCTTACCTGGGCGTCGGTACGTCGTTAAAGAGAGTAAACAAGTAGCTCCTATTATCACCTGATACTCTAATATCCTTATAATGGGCTTTTCGTTCCTCACTCGTAACGTGATTAGCTTTTCGAAAATATGCGGTTTATATGATGTACTGTCCCAACACAGCTCTGGTACCAGCTGAAGCGTTTTCGCTTTTCACAGGATCGAGTCGGAAGTGCCGGTGAACGGACACAACAGTACATCACATAAATAAGCATAAATTTAAGTATTTAAGTTATCACATTAGGTCATAAATGGATTAAAACACGAGAGTACACAGCGAAAGTCTGAACATATATAAATAACTACTACTCTCGACGATACATGGCCGCACATCGAAGCCCTGCGATGTGGACCTGCTGAGAAACTCCAACAAATAACAGCGGAAGCAAGACTACCTGCACAAAAATATAAAGAGCCAAACCCTGAGTAGCTAATACTCAGCAAGACTTACCCGTCAACGTGGGTAACTACATTCGACTCCTAGAATGCAAAGGTTACAAAGGATAGGCTGACTCACTCGCATAAATGCGCGCTAGTTACATGGTCCTTACTTTCAAGTTTTAATTCAAGTTAAGTACTTAACCAATAATTCAAGTTAAGTAACAAGACATCAGATAATAGCAATGTACAGTAAGATATATGTCACACCCCAAAATTTCTATTTTGGGATGTGAACCGCTTTTCAACTTTAAATGCCAATTTTCAATATTTTCAAAGGTTTTTCTTAATTTTTATTTAAATTGAATTTATTTTATCTTATCAAATGTTTGCATTAAGTGATTTATTTTATTTTAGTTGAAAGATTTATTTAAAGTGGTTTGATTATGAAAATGTTTAAATAAGAAAACTCTAGTTTGTCTCAAAGTTTGAAAATTCTTGTTTTGAATTTCTAATGTTTTAATGTGAAACGATTGGACTCTTTTCATTATTTTATAAAGCCAGAAAATAAATAAAAGAATACCCCTTTCTAAATGGGCCCCTAATTCATCTAATCTTGGCCTTGATCTATTTTCCCACCTCTCTCTCACGTGAGAATCAACCAGCCTCTTCAGTTTAGACAAAAGCCCACAACAAACCAAGCCCAAACATCCTTTCTTCTTCCTCTTGTTCCCCTTGCGTTCACCATGGCAGCCCAACCAAGCTCGCACTCGTGCACCGTAAACCAGCACCAGAAACACTACAAGGCAACAAAATCATCTAGCCACTCAATTCCCCATCAATTACCATCAAAGAGAAATAAAACTGCCGCTGTAATAGTCATTACCGAGCTCCTTTCATAGCTGGCCGTTCTCCTCCCCTTCCTGACCTTTTCTCTCCATCTCTTGGCCTGTATAAGCGTCCCTAGTCTCCCCTTGTGCCAGCTGACGACCTCCTCTACCTCTTCATATCCAGTCCCAAGCTGTAGGGTCGAGTTCCTCTCCATCTTCTCTGCTGCCAGCCTCGTCCAGCCATGGCGCCTCCATGTTGGCATTGACGTTCCCGATGATTCAATCAACGAAATCACACCAAATTTCACCAGGTGATGCTCCCCTTTGTCCTGTGCGTCATATAAAAATTTCACGGCCAGAGCTGTTGTAATGCATCAGGAATCTAATTCGCCATCTCTGCCTGTCTGTTCGTGTCCAGCCCTGTCGTCCGCGGTTGGCATCAACGTTCCCGTCGATCCATCCAGCGAACTGTCACCAAATCTTACCTGGAGGTGCGCCTATCTGTCCTCTACAACATATCAAAAGATCGAAGCCCACAAAATTCCTATGCTACCAGAATCATCCTCGCAAGGGAATGTGCTCCCTGTTCTGGACGCGCCCAGCGAGCACGACGGTAATTCTTCCTTCGTTCTGCTAAACCCCGAGCATTCCGTGATTCATTTACTGTTTCTCCTTGTGTCCCATGAAGTTTTGTTTGTCATCACAGGATTTCTCTTTGAGATCCACTGCAGTGGTTACGGGAACACAATCCAAAGATTTATCGCCGCTGCACGGCTCTGCTATGTTCCAGGCAGCCGCCGGTTCGTGTCCCCGTTCCGGCTGTTCTATCCAACAAAACCGCAGCGACCCTCCACCATCATGTGCCTCTGGTAGTGCACAACATCCCCTTAAAACAGTTCTTCAAGAAGGTCACCGTGCACGGCAAAATTGAGGACGCCGTGACCGCCGTCTCGTGACTGCGCGTGCTCAGGAAGCGTGACAGAAATTCTGTTTTCGTTCTAGTCCATTCCTTAGCCAAGTTGATGCAGTGACAATTTGTTATTGTGGTTCCAGAGAACCTTACTCATTGATATCAGAGGACTCACTGAGGTTGGATTTGGAAGCCACCATGAACGCGGTCGGCGTATGTGCTGTCCGCTGCACACAGCGGCCCGAGCTGTGCTCACCTCTCCAAAGAGCTGCATCCCTGTCTTGGTAAAGATCACAGAAACCCTGTTATTTTTCCTTAGTTTATTATCATGCAGCACTAGGACAATAGCCCTGTTTGACTTAATATAGCTCTGTTTGGTCCTTTCAAATACAAGCTCATTTCAGCACGTTCAGTCAATCTCCAACAAACAAAATTCAATTGTTTCATATACATATGCCCTGTTCTTACCCGTTTATCTCATACACCTCGAACAACTTATTCATTCAGTTTCATGTTGCCTGTGCACAGCCGTGCTTACCACCCAAGTGAACTTTAGCCTACGTCAAACTTGTTATTCAAACTGCGGGTCCTTTCAACCTCTATATCATGCACATCAGCCCTAGAATTCAATTTTATCTCAGTTTAATCCTCAACCTTTGTTTAATCATATCTTTTCATCCGTAAGTCCAAATTAAGTGATTCTTTCGCCAAAATTCTCATCATGACCTAATCTATCCAACCATAGCCCTTGTTAAACCATTTCTTATTGTTTTCTGCCCTGCATTGTGTATTTATTGTATGTATGTTTGTTTTCATGTTTGCGCGAATAGGATATTATGCTTGGAAATCTTACGAAGACATTGAAGATCAAGAAGTATACTCACTGAGCAACAATACTACCAAAGAGGCAAGTGTCCTTGACCATTTTGTGCCTAGTTTATAAATGATTTGTTTGCAAACATGCATGCTTGAGTCAAATGAATATGAATGCGAACCTATTTGTAGGGTTTACTAGTATATTGTTATATCATTCCTTGTCGCCTTAGTTTTCTTTTATTTGTTTATGGGTAGAATTGCTTAGCCTTGCTGTATATTGGGTTGGGAATATTGTAACTTGACTAATTGAACTTCCGTCACATGAGGGTTAAATGGGTAATTTCTTTAGCAACATGAATGGAGTTAGGGATTTGGGTGATATGGTTTGGGAGCTGTGCTGGGGTTACCGGCAGCTCGGGGACTGTGCTGGGGTTACCGGCAGTCCCTTGGTTTCGTTAATCACCTAAATCTAAGGACCGGTTCGTGGAGCGACCACCCATGAAAACCGTACAGCCACGAGTCCAAGAATGGGTGCGGCGTGGCGTATTACACTGTGGAGACCAGTTCTGTGCGTGCCAAACGGCGGTGCGAGGAAGGCGGGTATGCTGGAATCGTCGGGAGAGAGATGTGTGGTGACAGGAGAGTTACTCCTCGGAACCATCTGGCACAAGAGGGGGCCTCTAGGGGTCAAGGGTATACTTCCCCTATCGGTGGAACCTTAGTGGGCACGTACAAGCTGGAGGAAGCTGTGGAAAAGCCTTGTTGTGATCTCCTGGCCGCACACCTAAGGAAGTGTGCATGTGCTTGGCCGGCATGGCATAAAGGAGACTTTAGTTCACCTGGCAACAGGGGATGGAATCACAACTCGTGGGGAAATGTGTACAACCTCTGCAGAGTGAAAACTGTCATGATAGCCGTGCTCACGGTCAAGAGCGGCATGGACCCTCACACGATTAGTTGGGAATTGCTGAATGGGCGATCACAGTGGGGTAACTGTGATTGGGTACAGGTGGAGTAACCTGTAGAGACGGACAGGGTGGTTGGAACCCTTGATCTTGGCAAGGTGGAGTAACCTTGGCCGTATGGAGATATATCACCTAGTAAATAGGACTTGCTTTTATAAAATGTTTTACTCAATGGCATTTATGCAAATAAACCTCTATAAGCCTTTCTTGTTATTAGCCAACATGTCATACTTTCCCCCACTTGCTGAGTACTCTATGTACTCACGCGGACCCAAAACCACCTTTTGTTTGTTGCTCAGTGAATAAAGACATCAAGGAGTACATGGAGCTGGAGAAGCGAAGGTTCTAGGCATGCGGTCTTCCGGTCGACTTCCTGTGGAGATGAAGGACGCCAACGCTTAGATTTATTTTCCGCTGCAATGTAATCTTTTCTTTTAGACCACTTGGTCATTCTTGTAACAATGTAATCGAATTAATAAAGATATTGTTCTTTTATCACATATATTGTCCTGTGTGCGTGAAAACTTGATCCTGGGCACGCATACAGATGCATTCGGTTTTGGTTGTTAAAACCGGGTGTGACAAGTGGTATCAGAGCTATATCGACCGCAGGACGCAAGCTTAGATAGAAATGGTCGGTTTTAAAATGATATTTTCAAAACTAATTTATAAAACTCCTTGTTCATATATTTTTCTTCTTTATTTCAACACTTCCTTGATTATTTGTCTTCTTTGTTCATTTTAAAATAAAATATTTGTGCGATGATCCAAGCCTTAGCTTTTAAATTTAGTCTACTTCCTATGCCTACCATAGAACCTTATTTTAGAAGCTATCCAAGAATAGTTTTATTTATACGCATAGTATCGTTGTTTGCTTTGTTGTTCATGGTGTAATGTTTTGAATTGTTTTAATTGTTTTTGTGTGCTAACGAAACCTTTCATTTTATACCTTGACTTAGCCCCATTGATCCTATCTTTTGTTTATCCATAGAACATTTTAAAACTTCATTTTTGGGTGCAATGAGATAGCCAACTCGAAGAGAATCATCGTCAACAACATCAACTCAAGAAAACGAAGATTTTACTTTTGAAGATTTCTCGGCAGAAGAAATGAAGGCTTTCATCGGCATGAAGCAAGCTACAAATGAATCCCTCCGCCTACACACCTGCTGTTGTTTGATTTTGTTATATTCTTTTTTGTGTTATGTTTGCTTGTTGTATATAAGTTATTTTGAGCCTATCATTCCTTGACCATAATTCTATCATTTCAAGCTACCTTGATGCATATAGTGTGATCCTTTATCAATCTTGTAAAATCATCATCTCTGAAAACCAATTCCAACTCCTAGCTTCTGAATCTCGGGGCGAGATTCCATTTAAGGGGGGTAGTTTGTCACACCCCAAAATTTCTATTTTGGGATGTGAACCGCTTTTCAACTTTAAATGCCAATTTTCAATATTTTCAAAGGTTTTTCTTAATTTTTATTTAAATTGAATTTATTTTATCTTATCAAATGTTTGCATTAAGTGATTTATTTTATTTTAGTTGAAAGATTTATTTAAAGTGGTTTGATTATGAAAATGTTTAAATAAGAAAACTCTAGTTTGTCTCAAAGTTTGAAAATTCTTGTTTTGAATTTCTAATGTTTTAATGTGAAACGATTGGACTCTTTTCATTATTTTATAAAGCCAGAAAATAAATAAAAGAATACCCCTTTCTAAATGGGCCCCTAATTCATCTAATCTTGGCCTTGATCTATTTTCCCACCTCTCTCTCACGTGAGAATCAACCAGCCTCTTCAGTTTAGACAAAAGCCCACAACAAACCAAGCCCAAACATCCTTTCTTCTTCCTCTTGTTCCCCTTGCGTTCACCATGGCAGCCCAACCAAGCTCGCACTCGTGCACCGTAAACCAGCACCAGAAACACTACAAGGCAACAAAATCATCTAGCCACTCAATTCCCCATCAATTACCATCAAAGAGAAATAAAACTGCCGCTGTAATAGTCATTACCGAGCTCCTTTCATAGCTGGCCGTTCTCCTCCCCTTCCTGACCTTTTCTCTCCATCTCTTGGCCTGTATAAGCGTCCCTAGTCTCCCCTTGTGCCAGCTGACGACCTCCTCTACCTCTTCATATCCAGTCCCAAGCTGTAGGGTCGAGTTCCTCTCCATCTTCTCTGCTGCCAGCCTCGTCCAGCCATGGCGCCTCCATGTTGGCATTGACGTTCCCGATGATTCAATCAACGAAATCACACCAAATTTCACCAGGTGATGCTCCCCTTTGTCCTGTGCGTCATATAAAAATTTCACGGCCAGAGCTGTTGTAATGCATCAGGAATCTAATTCGCCATCTCTGCCTGTCTGTTCGTGTCCAGCCCTGTCGTCCGCGGTTGGCATCAACGTTCCCGTCGATCCATCCAGCGAACTGTCACCAAATCTTACCTGGAGGTGCGCCTATCTGTCCTCTACAACATATCAAAAGATCGAAGCCCACAAAATTCCTATGCTACCAGAATCATCCTCGCAAGGGAATGTGCTCCCTGTTCTGGACGCGCCCAGCGAGCACGACGGTAATTCTTCCTTCGTTCTGCTAAACCCCGAGCATTCCGTGATTCATTTACTGTTTCTCCTTGTGTCCCATGAAGTTTTGTTTGTCATCACAGGATTTCTCTTTGAGATCCACTGCAGTGGTTACGGGAACACAATCCAAAGATTTATCGCCGCTGCACGGCTCTGCTATGTTCCAGGCAGCCGCCGGTTCGTGTCCCCGTTCCGGCTGTTCTATCCAACAAAACCGCAGCGACCCTCCACCATCATGTGCCTCTGGTAGTGCACAACATCCCCTTAAAACAGTTCTTCAAGAAGGTCACCGTGCACGGCAAAATTGAGGACGCCGTGACCGCCGTCTCGTGACTGTGCGTGCTCAGGAAGCGTGACAGAAATTCTGTTTTCGTTCTAGTCCATTCCTTAGCCAAGTTGATGCAGTGACAATTTGTTATTGTGGTTCCAGAGAACCTTACTCATTGATATCAGAGGACTCACTGAGGTTGGATTTGGAAGCCACCATGAACGCGGTCGGCGTATGTGCTGTCCGCTGCACACAGCGGCCCGAGCTGTGCTCACCTCTCCAAAGAGCTGCATCCCTGTCTTGGTAAAGATCACAGAAACCCTGTTATTTTTCCTTAGTTTATTATCATGCAGCACTAGGACAATAGCCCTGTTTGACTTAATATAGCTCTGTTTGGTCCTTTCAAATACAAGCTCATTTCAGCACGTTCAGTCAATCTCCAACAAACAAAATTCAATTGTTTCATATACATATGCCCTGTTCTTACCCGTTTATCTCATACACCTCGAACAACTTATTCATTCAGTTTCATGTTGCCTGTGCACAGCCGTGCTTACCACCCAAGTGAACTTTAGCCTACGTCAAACTTGTTATTCAAACTGCGGGTCCTTTCAACCTCTATATCATGCACATCAGCCCTAGAATTCAATTTTATCTCAGTTTAATCCTCAACCTTTGTTTAATCATATCTTTTCATCCGTAAGTCCAAATTAAGTGATTCTTTCGCCAAAATTCTCATCATGACCTAATCTATCCAACCATAGCCCTTGTTAAACCATTTCTTATTGTTTTCTGCCCTGCATTGTGTATTTATTGTATGTATGTTTGTTTTCATGTTTGCGCGAATAGGATATTATGCTTGGAAATCTTACGAAGACATTGAAGATCAAGAAGTATACTCACTGAGCAACAATACTACCAAAGAGGCAAGTGTCCTTGACCATTTTGTGCCTAGTTTATAAATGATTTGTTTGCAAACATGCATGCTTGAGTCAAATGAATATGAATGCGAACCTATTTGTAGGGTTTACTAGTATATTGTTATATCATTCCTTGTCGCCTTAGTTTTCTTTTATTTGTTTATGGGTAGAATTGCTTAGCCTTGCTGTATATTGGGTTGGGAATATTGTAACTTGACTAATTGAACTTCCGTCACATGAGGGTTAAATGGGTAATTTCTTTAGCAACATGAATGGAGTTAGGGATTTGGGTGATATGGTTTGGGAGCTGTGCTGGGGTTACCGGCAGCTCGGGGACTGTGCTGGGGTTACCGGCAGTCCCTTGGTTTCGTTAATCACCTAAATCTAAGGACCGGTTCGTGGAGCGACCACCCATGAAAACCGTACAGCCACGAGTCCAAGAATGGGTGCGGCATGGCGTATTACACTGTGGAGACCAGTTCTGTGCGTGCCAAACGGCGGTGCGAGGAAGGCGGGTATGCTGGAATCGTCGGGAGAGAGATGTGTGGTGACAGGAGAGTTACTCCTCGGAACCATCTGGCACAAGAGGGGGCCTCTAGGGGTCAAGGGTATACTTCCCCTATCGGTGGAACCTTAGTGGGCACGTACAAGCTGGAGGAAGCTGTGGAAAAGCCTTGTTGTGATCTCCTGGCCGCACACCTAAGGAAGTGTGCATGTGCTTGGCCGGCATGGCATAAAGGAGACTTTAGTTCACCTGGCAACAGGGGATGGAATCACAACTCGTGGGGAAATGTGTACAACCTCTGCAGAGTGAAAACTGTCATGATAGCCGTGCTCACGGTCAAGAGCGGCATGGACCCTCACACGATTAGTTGGGAATTGCTGAATGGGCGATCACAGTGGGGTAACTGTGATTGGGTACAGGTGGAGTAACCTGTAGAGACGGACAGGGTGGTTGGAACCCTTGATCTTGGCAAGGTGGAGTAACCTTGGCCGTATGGAGATATATCACCTAGTAAATAGGACTTGCTTTTATAAAATGTTTTACTCAATGGCATTTATGCAAATAAACCTCTATAAGCCTTTCTTGTTATTAGCCAACATGTCATACTTTCCCCCACTTGCTGAGTACTCTATGTACTCACGCGGACCCAAAACCACCTTTTGTTTGTTGCTCAGTGAATAAAGACATCAAGGAGTACATGGAGCTGGAGAAGCGAAGGTTCTAGGCATGCGGTCTTCCGGTCGACTTCCTGTGGAGATGAAGGACGCCAACGCTTAGATTTATTTTCCGCTGCAATGTAATCTTTTCTTTTAGACCACTTGGTCATTCTTGTAACAATGTAATCGAATTAATAAAGATATTGTTCTTTTATCACATGAAAACTTGATCCTGGGCACGCATACAGATGCATTCGGTTTTGGTTGTTAAAACCGGGTGTGACAATATATGAATATAACAGTAATAAATTAGCATCATCATCATATGCAGCACAAGGTGCTCATTTCCGAGAGCGGCGGCATCGATGTACATCCTGCAGAAGAAACCTGACCACACGACATATGCAGCACAAAGACACCACATATGGCAACCTTTTACAAAGAGCCCGCAAGGCCGAAGTCTACCTGTTGCTCACGGCGAATCATTAGGCCCCACACGACACCCGGCCCCGCCGTTGCCTATGATCCCATTTCCACGAAGCAGCAGGGTAAGGTTCGTCCCCACAATTGCTAAGCTACTAGGTTTACTAGGCTCATAAAACACTAGCATGTGATCAGTACGTTCAAATTTGCTCAATAGGGCCAACAACGGACGGTCCTTAACCGATACAGACGGGGCTACCTCTGTGAAGGCCCAGCCTTCTCCAACCATCCTACACAAACAAATCCCCGTCCAGTCTCAACAAATCCTAAATCCATCTAGTACAATCCAGGATGATTCCTATCGCGCGAGTGGGACCTACCACTCGTCTTCTACCGTCCACTAACCACTAAGCCTAGCAAGGTCTAACGTTAACCTAGACCACATCTACAAAATAGGACACAAGGTACGATATAGAAGGGTAGTCCTAATGCAGTTCTAAGATTTCACATCAACTCCTAATAAACCTAAAGCATAAACAATTACTAGCCCCAATCATGTGAGAAGTAAAAAAATCTAACTGGTAGGCATGCACCGGGGCTTGCCTGGCTCAAGTGTGGCTACTAGATAAAGTCAGCTAAAATCTCCTCCTGGCTGATCAGCATCCTGATCCTCCAGTTGCTCCTGGTCACCTCGAATGCTATACGTCATGACAAAGGAATGCAAGTTAGATGCAATGAACATGAGGCAATTAAATTAAATTCACTTAAGTAAAGAGCTTGGTTTACATGATTTCGAAATTAAGTGTACAGTGACATTTTTCTGAGATTAAGCATTACTCAAAGTGGTTTACTGTGGAGTTTGAAAATTTATTGTGTTCTGGATTATTGTTAACAATTTAAAGAGTGTAGAATAGAAAATAAATTATAAGAAAAGAATTAGACATGGCATAATGATGAATCTTGTTGTGTAAGTGTGTTGACAGTGTATTAACAGTCAAGCAAAGTTTTAGAATTTATTGAGCAACAGAGAATTAATTATGGATTAAACAACTGTTAACGTATAAAGGTCTTTAAAGAAAACTGGAAGATGATATGCATCAGTTTGACAGTTTCAAAGGGTAGATCTGAGCACGAGGAAGACAACAAAACTGGTTTCACATTTTTCTGATGTGTATTCTATTTTCTATGCATTTTACAAAGTTGAAGCATTTTCTGGCGATTTAAACTAAACCGGGAAAACAAGGAATTTCGCTCGGCCAACCAGATCTGGGCCACACATTGGGCCGCAGTGTTCTGGCCGCAGCAGATCCGGCCCTGGATGAACCAGAGCTCAACGGAGCTCGACAATGGCGGCTGCACATCGCCAGAGAGGACGACAGCGGCTCGACGGAAGCTCGCAAAACGACGATGAATCGAGGATGCGAGAGCACCTTTTGGACCGTAGCAAGATGAGAAATCCGTTTGAGGGGTTTGTGGTCGACGGGGATCGCCGGAGAGCGGCCGGCGACGAGCACGGCGGGCTAGCAAAGTTCGGCAAGATGTCCCGCGGCATACAGGGCATGAAAAATCAAGTAAAAATGCTCGAGAGCTTCACCTTGGCTGGTAGAAGAGCGGCGTGGACACGGTTGACGACGAGGAGGCGTGGAGATTGGAGTTCGCCATGGAAGTGCTCGCGTTCATCAAACAGACGGCGGGGAAAAGCTCAAATCCGACGAACTCGACTGCGAAGAGGGAGAATGGTGGAGTGAGTGAGGCATGCGAGCGAAAGGAGCAGGCGCGTGCGAGACAAGTGGACGAGAAGCTCACCGGAAAAGAGGGGATTTGGACGGCGGTGCGAGAGCTAGTCCGGTGGCCGAGCTCGAGGACGAACCCGATTCTCCTCGCTCACGGACGGTTAGGGACAACGCCGACGGGGGAAGCTCCTCTAACCCATGGCGCAGCTCTCGAAGGCGTCAGCTTGGAACAGCGGCGAGCAGAAGCTCGATGTGGCCGGCAATGGTGAGCGAGGTGGCGGCGGGTTGGGGAAAACAGGGGCTAGGGTTTGGCGAGGCAGCGGGCGAGGGAGAGGAGCGAGGAAAGGAGTGGGGCGGCTCGCCTTATCCGCGGCGTACGGACGGAGGCGCGCGGCGTGGTTCCGGTGGCCGGCAGCGACGTGGCGGCCAAGTTCTGACCGCAGCCCCAACTGACTTTCGTATTTTCGATGATTTAAATCCAGTGAAGTTCCATGGATTATTCAGAGTACTTCCCGTCCTCCAAAAATCACTAGAAATTCTGAATTGATAGAGTACAGATCCAGCTCCAACTTTTCTTTTGGGTTGATGCAGGTTCGAGTTCCCAATTTTGAAATAAAAAATCGAGGAACATCAGGATTTGCAGGAAATTCTCTGAATTTTCAGAGGCACTTCTCGAAATTCTCCAAAAATCTCTGTTCTGATGTGCTCTTTACAGAATTTTTCTTTGGGTCAGGTTGTTATTGGAAAGTTTGAGTTGTTTCACAAGCTTTGGTTTGATAATTATTTGAACATTTGATTTTTATTTTAGATTCATGTTTGAGCTGATTTGGTTCAGTTTTTCAGAGTGTTTCTGCAGCTGTTTTGGCTGCAGTGACACGGGGTGTCACAGTCTTCTCCTCCCTCTCATGTTTTTCCTCCACTGACTCACAAACGACGGAAGCGGACCAAAAAGCATGTTTGGTAGGTGGCATTTCCACTGCGACAAAATTAAATTAGGACCTCTTTATCTGAAGCAGGTCATGATTAGTTAGGTACGTAGAACTTCCCTTGTACCCGGACATAATGCAACAAGACCGGCTTGTCATAGTATAATCCACAAATGGGCTGGTCTGCTCTTTTCATTCCGATTCCGCATATATCAATGACACAATGGTTCAATGGTCGCTTGCAATCGAGACCTTTTTTAAGCGGTTGCCATCTCCACGATCCCAATAAACACAGATACATTAATTTTGTTGCAGATCAACTCATTCTTTATTTGAGGCTAAGCAATAACCAATAGCAACGTAGGAGAAGTTAAGGAATGACATGCTTCGTGAAGCTGATTTAGCACACAGAAATCTCTACTAATATAATAAAGGAGAGATGTATGTCGGTCTATTAAGTTTTCGTTTGCTCGGTAGCCTTCCTATACATCGCTAAAACAGAAACGTATCAAACTAACAGAACCCACGATCCAAGTAAAAGGAAAACCACGATCTCCCCACCAACAGCTTCAGCCTGTTCGTTTCGCTGCAGCTGCGGCTGCAGCTGCAGAAAAATAACTACGAACACTGTAGCACCTGCAGAAACACTGTAACTGCTGCAGAAGAAATAACTGCGAACACTGTAGCTGCTGCAAAGCAGCCGCTGCAAAGCAGCGAGACGAACACGCCGCAACGGGCTAATGGGCCTCACGGGCTGCAACCTGCCTCGTCAGGGTGTCCGGCCAGTCCACTTGATCTACTTGTGTGCCCAGGATCTGTTTCAATAATTAAATAATTTTCAATCTTTTTGTTACTTTGTATCTCCAAAACTGCGTAAAACTAGGCACTTTAATTTGGTTTTCATGTGTATCATTTTTCACCCCTATGTACTAAAGTATTCATGTATTCTTCGTAACATTTAAACAATATAAATATACTTTAATTATAGTTTTCTTTGAATAGAAAATTCAAAAATTCAAAAAACTGAAGGTTTTTGTACATTTTATAGAGGGATAATTGTATATCTGCCCTTGTTTTGACCTCTAACTGTATGTTTGCCCTATTATTCCAACTTTGTACCATTGCCCTTGTTTTTTGCAACTTTTTTTTGCAACTGAATACAAGGTCTGCCCCTATTCTGTGTAAGGTGTGTAACGGTTTAATTTCGTGTGTAAAAGACCATTCTGCCTTTGCATTTAATCTGAAAAGAGAGAGAATTTTCTTAATGCGGAAAAGAATGAACAACAGTTCATACAATCAATCCGTGACATAATTTAATTTACAAAAGTTGAAGAATCCAGGTGTCATAAAAATCGCTGCCAAAAGCATCGGAATCACTGAGGCTGTAGCGATGCACTTTGAAGGGGAGTCAGATTAGCAGGTCACCCGGCGGTTTTGCTGCAACTTCACGACATTGCACGCCATCGACAGGCACACGTGCGCCGCCGCCGCCCCTCGCCTGCTCGCGAGCACGCCATCGCTGCTTCCAGTCTGCTCAGCAAGCACTGCCGTCGCCGCCCCTATGCCCGTGCATGAAGCGTGCTGCCGCCGCCAGGCACTCTCCACCAAGTCGCCGTGCGCCGCTGCCGTCCCCCATGTTCACGTGCGTGCTGTCACTGTTCCCCAGCTAGCATCGCAGTCCCCTGCTCTGCTCGCGCTTTTAGGAATCGGGAGAACTCGGGATGAACACAGTCCGAGGGGCATTTTGACTTCTCTCTCCTCCGGACCTCCCCTTTCATTTATCCACTGAAGTTCTTTATATTTTTAGATTAGAAATCTTTGCAGCACTTGACAAAAAAAAAAAGAGGGGCAGACGACAGCTTCGAGTTTACAAAACGAGGGCAAATATACAAAATTGAAAAAGGAAGGGCAAACATACAATTGGATCTCTAAATAAGGGCAGATATGCAATTGTCCCTTTTATATATGTATACAAACTTCATTTTGAAATTCAATTTATTTCTGCAGATAATAAAATGAAAATAAATGATAAATATTACATCACTATTTTTCTATTTTATATCTCAACAAATATATTGATTTAGGTCATAAAAATTATTGGATGTGTCCATCATGTTCATTTGTATCTATAGTAATTCCTCTTCAATTTTTAGAATTTATAAATCCACAATGTGTATGAAAGTGGACTTATTCAAAAGATATAATATGGGGTCTAAGTGTCACTTTTGTGCAAATTCTTGTTGAACATGGTAAAAAAGATTTTAAAAAATTAATATAGGTTTATACGTATGGCTTATATATGTATATAACTTTTTGTTGCAAAACTCACCTTTTGTCTCCACCCTCATTCAATAACTAATGAATGTGAGCAACTATCAATTTATTTTTTTGTTGACTCCAAAAATATATTGAGTAGTGCTGCAAAATTTTGCGTATATGTGCTTCATGTCAATTTCCACCTGTAGTTTTATTTTTGTAATTTTTGATTTTTTAATTATTTAGTTTGTTTCCAAATGTTTCAAGTTTTTAAATCTTTGTGACTGCACCCTCGTTCAATTGCCAACTGACATGTTCTTCGTAAGGATTACAAACTGATTGTTGGATGCTACCTTGGACATTTAGCGACAGATTGGTAGTTGCAAAATATGTAAACATTTAGTAACTCATGAGTCGTCTAGAGAAATGGATTTGCCAACTGTTGATTACCAACATAGGATAATATCGTCACAAAAGTGGCGTTGGTAATAATAAAGCAATGTCAATGCAATAGCATTGGATGCAAAACGATAACAGTCATGTTCAAGTATCGAAGGCACAAGTATAAGATGCCTTTTTAGCATTGTAGGCACCAATTAAAGACTCTAAATCCTGCATGCAAATGAGCTGGGAGATCTATTGCTAGAGCACAGTACACAACCACATATTACTAAAACACCGAAGGCCTTGAACCTTCATACGCGACGGGTGTATAGCACGTTGCAATGGACAAGACGTCTCTCACACCTTAGACCCGATGAGAACCAACACGTTGGTGATAATGGATCATGCCGTCACGCTTAGAAAAGATCGTTGTTGTACAGACGATTGTAACTGACTTAACGGCAACAATTTCGCACGTCAGTGACAACGGATAACGTCGACGTGCTGCAAAAGGACCGTCACAGGTGATGGTGCACAGACGGCACTAAGCTGAATTAACCGTGATGCACCATGACCCGGCATCTGCTTCTGCTCCCTGCCTCTCTGGGCTAGCATGAGAGCTGCTTGCACCCTAGCTGCAGGTACACGTACAGCCACCTGATCCGGTGGCCTGCCAGCCAGATCTGGTGCGAGCTAGATGGAAGGGGCCGCCATAGGCCAGCTCTTCCGCCAGCAGCTATTTGGAGCGAGAAGGGAAGAAGACATGAAAGAGGTAATGAGAGAGGCAACCAGAGAGCACGGGGAAGCCAACAACGGAGAAAGGAGAACGGTGATGGGATGAGGAGAGAGAAGCTCGTCCTTTTTTTTATTACGTGCTCTTTCACGGTACTGTACTAGTTATTAGAGATGCTTGACAACATTAACGTCTGAGAAACGGCAGAGCATTGGATCATATGCGAATCCTAGTAACAAATGTCCATAAAAGATCCATGGTCCATGACTGCTGGGTAGCTAGTCCCCCGGGGTGGTATAGCAACCCCTGAGCGTAGCATGTTATTTTGCTATGGTGATATAGATGCATATATACAAGATGAATTCCCCGTGCATTGCTACGGGAATTAGATTAAGTATTTCAGAAGATTGTTAGATTAGTTTTGACTATCGAGGAATGAATGAGCTAGCTGCGGAGCATAGGAAGACAACTATCAAGTTAATTAGATGTTTGAAATGAAGTGAAAAGGCGGATATAATATTACCAAGTAGTGGTCATAATTTATTACTCCAAGAACTTCTAAGGTAACCATCATTATATATGACTAAGTATATAGCAAGCAATAACAAGGCGAGCACAAAATCTTTGTACTACATCCAAATTTCGACGTGGCAAAAAGGCTTCAAAACAACATACAGATGAAAATACTGTCGAAACGATTGGACATAAATTGAACATTTTGATGCAATCATACAATGACTAAAAGGAAACTGACAGTCAAATTGAAGAATGATACAGTCAAAACATTTATCATTTGTAATCTGCTGTAGGGCTAGCACCTTCTAAGATATCAGCCAGCAATTTAGAGCTTGCTGAACACTTATATCAAGAGACCATCCACACGTATATAGTTTTTTCATAAACAATGAATCCACTCCAAGAAATTGATTGTACTTGGGAAATAAGGTTCATATGGAAACGGTTGGACTCATGTGGTTAATAATTCCTGAGAGAAACAGCAGCGGTGTCGTCCTGCTGTAAATTAGGAGCGTACATTTCATTAACCGTTTTTTCAGGAATGAATAAACCCCAGGAGATTGCAGTAGAGAATCAAATTGGTGATCACTATGAATGATATTTGGAAAGAGGAATTGCATCCAACATGTTTGGTACATAGATGACAATAGTAGATCAGAACCAAATAGTCAGTGTGAATAATCTAGCTAACAGTACCTGTGGCACCAGTAGATGTGCTCGAGGCAAAACACTACAAGAAAATAGAGTTTTAGTCACCAAGCTTTAGTGACCAAGAAATTTTTTCTTTGTTGGTCACTAAAAGTTGATCAATAGTGACCAAGTTTGAGATTTTTGGTGGATATATGGTTTTAGTGACCAAGGTTATATGTAGTCACCAAGGTTGTGTTGGTAGCTATATAGTTTTAGTGACCAACATATACAATTTGTTAGTCACTATAGACATATAGTGACAAGGTTTTAGCCACCAAAATGTGACCAACCTTGTTGGTGACAAAATAACTATTGCAACTAACAATGCACATATAGTGACCAACTACCTTGGTGACTAATACTCAATTTTCTTGTAGTGAAACAAGGAGCCCCTAATGGCCTGCGAAGTTTCAAAGACGAAGAGATTAAACCGTGCCATAGGTGGCGCCCGGCTAGGAAACTAAACATATTCATGGAGGTTGACGCCATCATCCTAAAACCAATTGGGGGGGGGGGGGGGGGCAAAGGATTGTTGTGGCGTAGTGGCATGCGTCTTCCTCTGTTTCTTTGGATCAATTTATTATAAGCGGGTGAAAACTTGAAAAGGAGCAATAATGGCATTAGTGGTGGCATCTTGATTGCATAATGCAGTATAAGCAAAGGAAAACTGAACTAAGTAAGATAGGATGTTGTCTGTTGACCAGGGAATGGTCAGAGTGGCATGCTAAGGCTGGACGGAATTGATTGACCAGAAACTATGATCCGACGGGCAGTTCTTTTCTGATGACGTGGTCTCACGGGGTTTGAGCGTTAGAAAAGTTAATGAAATTAGTGGGTGGTATAAATATAGAATTACAGGATACATGCAAAACGTACATCACATATATAAACATTATGCAATTTATTTCTCACAACAAGTAGGACCAAATATGTAAACCTTCATCAACCGTTTTTGATAGCTGCCACCTCATGTAGGCTGGACGCATTAGAAATTCTCCTTGTGGAACTCGAACTTGGTGCTTGTTTTCGTCGAGAATTCCTGCGCGAGCTCACGCAGCTCTTTGGTCACCTTCGGGCTGCCGCAGTAGAACACTCCTACATGATACGAGAAGCCAAGATCAGTGCTGCTTCAGAGAAGTGGTATACAGTGATTCTGATTGGTTGGTCATGCACTGGTGCTGTTGTTATCCATTTTAAGGTAAAGAAGAATGAGAGGATACATTCATGTACGAATATTTATCTGTATATCTACACTGGCTTTATGGTCACCGTTAACCTTTTTTTTTTTGTCGTCCGTAGTTATCAGCAAACAACAATGATTGCTCTAATCTGTAACATATGTCCCATAACCATTACATTTCAAAAAAATAGTTATCTGACCAGCATGTGTCTTGTGCTGGCTTTGGTAAGGTCAGTGAAGTATGTACCATGCATACTATATCGTCATCAACTTATTGGTCCAAGGCGTGTAGCTATCAACAAGTAATAGTGATCGGCTGGTTCCTAGCTAATCTATCGAGATCCTGTTCAGCCTCCGCAACACGAGTACACGACTATACTAGTTCAAATTAAACTCAAGTTCCTCAGCAATGGCGGCATATGGAATGGAGTTGGAAGACTTACCGACGCGCTGTTGAGGGTGGTTGTCAGCGATGCGCTGGTAGACGTCGGGCCAGTTGGGTCGGGCGAAATGGGCATTGACCTTGGTACCGGAAACAACGTCGACACCGCCGTGCTTGGCACGGTTGAGCGACTGGAGCATGGTGATGACTGCCGACCGGGCGTCCCCTTCCTCATATACGCTGGTGCAGTAGTTGTGGAACTCGATCACGCCCTCTGTATCTGTCTTTGCCACGTCATCCATCACGTCTTTGAACCAGTCGAAGGACCCTTGCTCCGGGGTCATCCAGTAGAAGTAGGCACGCTGGGTCTGAAATGACGTCGGCTCCGGGTTGTCGCGGCCGGTGCCAGTCTCGAGGTCGCCGTCAAGCGGCTTCATGTTGTTGATGATGTCCTTGATGATGGAGATCATGGGCGTAGCGCCGATGCCGAGCCCCACCAGGAGCACCACGTCGTACTGCTGGTAGTCCTGCGCCGGTGCGCCGTAGGGACCGTCAATCCGCACCTTCGGCAAGCTGTAATTAAAAGGATGTCTTTTATATTAATAAAGACTGCAAAATAAGCTTTCATCTTAATCCTAAAGTATGGAAATTGTGACGTTAATTGAAAATAGAAAATAAATTGTTCTTATATTTGCTTTGAAATTACCCATCACATGCATTAAACAAAATCTATGCCTCAAACACTCCACCACCCTTCTTTCCTCAAAATAATAAAATAAAAAAGTATATTATATTAATAAAATATTAAAAAATATCTTACGTTAATCCTTATGGCATAAAAATAGCACGTTAATCAGAAAAATCAAATTGTATTGTCCTTATATGTGAACCAAAGAAGCCTCATTTAGGAGGTCTATTCAAGGTTAAGTCCTTCCGTCAGCATTATTTTTATGTTCTTTTATTCTTCCTTCCATCTATCATCAAAGTATGCACCCTTAAAATCACGTTGCGTACAATTTCTTCCTAAACTATTCATGTATTCATGATCCCTTCATAAAAATAAGATAAAAGAAAGAAAACAGCCCGTAAACAAGGAGCCACATTCACATAGGCACTATAACAAGGAAAAACATATTAAAATAAAGGAGTCATGTTTAGAAATACATGACTACATGGGTGAGCTGATTGTCGATTGCAACAATGAGAGTCCTAGGCCAACTAGAGATGGAATGTCCCGTGTAAAAATATCACGAGTGTTAGCTCCTCGATGATGTGCGCTAGGTTGTGGACAGCAGGGATGACAAATCTGGATCGCCTTGCGATATGCGCTTTTGACAACAAATGTGCGCCGATCATGCTAGATCTCTAACTAGACAACATCATCAATTGCGATCAAAGACAATCTAAAAATTGATGTGTGCACTAGCTGTAAGAACCCCAATTTGCAGCCCAAGTGTACAACGTATGCAGGTTCCTAAGATGATATTATGATAATTAATCAAAACTTTTCTAATTAAAATATCTAACTAATAACTGTTATAAATAAAACAACATAAATTTGTTGGTCATATAAATACTTCGCCACAGCTAAAAAATGATCTATCAAGAAATAAATACTCAACTATCAAATAATCAGTCTGCGCTAATTATGTTGGTCTAGCCACTATCTCACGAGTTAATTTACAAACAGAAACAACCTTTAATTAAAAAACTTTGTGGTGTAAAAAAGAAGAAAATAAAAACGTCAGAAGCATTTTGGTCGGAAGGCCGCAAGTCAACCGAAGAGATTTACACCAACCCGAGAACCAAACCTGTATTCAGGGAGGTCAAGCAGTCACGCTTTCTTTATCTCGTTTTCAAAGGAACGGACTGATGGGACCACAGTAGAGAGTCCCATGTTCCAAACAACCATAGTATTGGGCAGACGGACGTAACACATGCCACCCTCCATTTTATTATCCCCAATCACTGGTCGTTTCAAGGTGCATACAAAAGACAAATCTCCCTCGTACCAACGACCGCTGTCCGTTCATCACCAATCATTTGTTCAACACCGACGAAATTATACTTGCAACCCACACATGTCACAGCCTGCCATATGAACTGGGCATGCATGTCTGTGCGTGAATGATGCGAGGAATGGTCTGATAGCTAACCTATTCCTAGAGTTGTTCCGCGTACTAGTTTGACTGATATTGGAGATAAAATATCAATATTTATAATAATAACTTAGTATCATAAGTTTCATTATCTCATAACGCAGATCTAACAATATAAGTTTTATGTGACAAACTCCTTTCATTCCAATTAATTTTCTAGTTATTCTCTAGCATTCAAATTTTTTATCACTTTACTTGTAATCTTGTTTTCCAGTATAACTCTGTCTATATCTCACTCTTCATTCATTCCTCCTTGTTTTCTCCACTATTCCATCCTTTCTCAATTCCCGTCAAAAATCTCATAATAACAACTAAAGTTGAGCGAAGAGTAATGTTTTCTATAAATTTGAACAAACATCGAATTTAGCCTATATATGCTATTAGAAATAGAATTATTCTGGGATGGAAGAAGTAGTAGTATATGTATAGTATGTCTGTTCTCACATACCCCTGATCGGCCGTGGGGCCGCCGCCCTCTTGATCGTACTCGACTTGGAGCGGGCCAGTGTTCCCCTGTGTTGGCTGCCGGCGGCATACCTCGGAGAAGAGTTTGTTGAGGTCGCCTGTCCAGTCCCCGAGGCTCCGGATGTGGACGCTCAAATAGCTGTCCTGCGGCGCGGACGTGATCGAGAACGGGTGCCTGCAATATCAAGGTCACCGTCAGAAATGACACCAAGCCATCAGAGATTCGTACGTGCACTGTGCTTACCACTCGAACGGCGAGACGGAAGCGCAGTTGATGAAGATGTACTGGCCGCTCTTGTACCGGAACCCCTCCGGCTTGGAGAATTGCAGCGTCAGTAACTTGTTAGGGTACACCGCCACCTTGCGGATCTTTGCCGGGCGCACCCTGGACCGCAGCGCACGCGTCAACCGCTCGCAGGCGTAGAGCACCACCGGCACCGCCAGGTACATCCACGTGGACTTCTTCGCGAACTTGTCCGTCAGGTACAGGGACTGCCCGTGCACGATCAGCAGCACGTACACCACCACGAACAAATGGTGCGAGTACCAGAATGTGTTGAACCCCGGCAGCCGCTTCTTGATCGTGCCCCGCCGGAACCATGGCATGGCCAGAGTGAATGCGACCGCCATGAGCACCAGCATCGTGAAGCCCGTCCAGCCCTCCGTCCCCTTCACGAACCACCAGTAGTTGGGCGGCCGCGGCATGCCGAAATATCTCTCCAGAGGCGCATACGCCGCGTCGGTGGCGTGGAGCAGCCGCGGGAAGTCGCAGGTGAGGTGGGAGATGATGTGGAGCCCGGCGCCGACGGCGATGCCTGCAGCGACCACCATGTGGAAGTTGAGGTTGTCGTGCAGCGGCACAGCCCGCCGCACGGCCGTGTGGTTGCGGAGCCAGGTGATGGTGTTCCGGCAGACCGGGAGCAGGATGAGCGCCATGTTGAACTTGAGCGTCTCGGCGCCACCCTTGGCGACGCACACGCAGTAGCCCATGACGTCGAACACGGCTCGCCGCCGCCGGTACTGCTCGAACTTCCAGGCGAAGAGGCCCGCGCAGATGGACAGCCAGAGGAGCATGACCCAGCAGCGCTGCCATGTCTTCCCAAGGAAGTAGGCAGCGCAGCGGTACCAGCGGCGGAGCGGGTTGGGCTCCTCCGTGGAGCTCCGCTTCTTACTCCGGACTGCAGGCTCGCTGGGCACTTGGAGGAGGGTTGCAAGCTTGTAGATCTCGATGTGGCCCAGTTTGTCTGGATCCAGCTCCTCCATGATCAGGCGGGCGTACTTCTCTGCTTGCTCCTCCATCCTGGACAGCTTGTTCGCCGACGCGCTGAGTGTGATGATCTGTTACATGCGCGCGCGCGGCAGCAAGAGAGAACAAATCAAATCTTTTGGTGGAGAGGCGCGTTAGTTGCTGTTCAAAGCTAGGGTGGTACGTCCGGGTGGATTAATTACCTCTTTGACCTCGTCCTCCGTGATCCTGCCGTCCGCGTTCTTGTCCACCCTGTACGTTGTTTCATCAACAGATACAATATAGTTTTGTGGTTAATTAATTAATGGCAAATTACGGATTTGATAACAACTGTGAAAAACGAGTAACGGCAGGAGGATAACTAAATCAATTTTGACGAGTATATATAGTATACACAGGTCAGGAGTTATTGACCCTAAGTTGTAGGAGTAATTAAGGTAATTTCCATAACGACGGTAGTAAGAAGCAGTGCAATCGCTACTTACATGTCAAAGAAGGTCTGGAGGCGGCTGTCGAAGCTGGTGTCAGATATTTGGTCCCAGAACTCGTGCACCTCCGCCTTGGTGATGCTGTCGCCGGAGATGTTGCGCCGCCGCGCCAGGGCATCGAACAGCTCGCCGGCGAACTTGGTCTCCTTAATCCCTGTACGTTGCATATAGAGCAGGAGATTATCAGTTGATTGTCAATCAAATCAATAACGGCACATAGATCACCAGAAATTAACCAGGAGCTCAAATTTGTCTGAGCCGTTGTTACTAAGTAGTATATACGCACCTACGCACTCGCCAAACTCGGAGCGCGGGAGGAGGTCGTTGACGGCGAGGCTCTTGAAGCGGCTCTCGACGCCCTTCCACCCTGCACGGTCATTGGCGCGGCTGATGAACTGGAGCCCCTTGAGCGCGCGCGCCGTGGCGGCGCTGGACCGATCCAGCCGCGGCCTGGCATCGCCGCAGGGGTGGACGGAGGCCAGATCCTGCGAGAACTGCTGCTTGATCAGTGGCGAGGCGTTCCTGAGGACCATGGAGGAAGAGGAGGACCGCTTGTCCTTCTTGTCGTCATCAATGTCGAGCGTGATCTCCAGGTTGTTGTTGTCGTCGCCATCAGAGGCGGAGGAGCGAGGGGGTACCAATGACATGGACTCAGCGATGGGCGCCACGATGTCCTCGCCACCGGTACGTGCCCGGTCTGCAGTATATGGCTTTGTCCCAGAAACCCCCTCAGCTTTTGAGAAACGCTCGCACGCCAAAGGTCTAAATATACTATCGAAGTGACCCACTGTCCACTACTCCCCCCGTTTCATTGAAAACGTAGTTTGTGACTTTTAAACATCACGTTTGACCGTTCGTCTTATTTAAAAAATTTGTGTAATTATTATTTATCTTTTTGTAACTTGTTTTATCATTACAGATACTTTAAGCATGACAACAAAAATTTAATTCTGATACAAAAAATTTAAATAAGACGAATGGTCAAACGTGTTGTCTGAAAGTCAAAAGCGGCATTTTCAGTGGGACGGAGGGAGTATATTATATGTAGGAAGTCAAATTGCATCGAAGGACACCCAACCTTATCATTCGAAACAATCATGAACTCTCAAAATGATTGCTTGAGTAGGTAGTCTCCTAGTCACACACAAAATGATATCCTTTTTCGTTGGGATATGCTGTTGCACGCAATCAAAAAAACTCTACTAACTAGAATGATATCCCGCACAACGTGTACAACGCGGGGCACTTGTGGGCAGTTATTTTTTTTGGCAAAATTGCAAAAACCCACACATAAGTCACTTAGAGTTTGACATTCCCCTCTAACAAGTTTATTTTTGCAAATCCCCACCTCCCCAGTCCGGTGAGCTAAGCACATGTAGGAGCGCATGCATGTTGGCCTATTTATCCGCCATGACACTAGATCGGTTTATCAAACCGGTCTACGTTCACAACCGAGCCAGAAGTCATAATCTCTCAATTGACTTTCACTTTCGTGGTCTGGAAACAGAAACGCGTCCCGAGCAATGGCGCGCTAGGATAGAGATTCCGTGGTACAGCGGTACAACCAACCTACATATTGTCACTTTGGATAAATAGGACGCTGCTAACCTAGACATGCATGCACCACGGTGGTAATTTGAGATCCTATATGTGTTTACCGAGGCTGGGGAGGTGGGGATTTGCCAAAATAAACTTGTTAGGGGCAATGTCAAAATCCAAGTGACTTATGGGTGGGTTTTTGCAATTTTGCCATTTTTTTTCGTGCTGCAGTGGATACCAGCGTGGGGGTGCTCGATCCCGTGGAGTCCGCTGGTTAGAGAAAACATGGAGGAACGGATGAAGAGTATGAGAAAGAGGTTGTATTGGGAAAGAATCACAAGCAAAGAGGTAAAAAGTTTGAATGCTAAAATGACAAGAAAACTGGAATGAAAGAAGTAATAAAATTTGTCACATAAAACTAATATTATTAGATCCGTTAAAAGAGAATGAAACTAGTGATACAAATAAAATATTATAAATATCGATAAACTTTCTCCAAGATCAGTCGAAATAGTTCTCGGACCAACTCTAGGAATAGACTAGGTATCAGATTATTCCTTGCATCATTCCGGCACAGACATGCATGCCAGGCTGTGACATGTGTGGGTCAAGTTTACAATACCGATCAAACTGTGCAGACCACGCCAGCGCAGTTTCACGGATCGCGAAAACCATGAAAATGCCTCGCAAAATTCAAAACCTCTCCAAAACCGCTCAAAACTAATCGAAAACGTGAGAACTGCAAAATTGTCAAAACCGCGGGGTAAACTTCGAAAACCATGGGGTAAACTGCGGTTCGGGGTCCGCGGTTTTGGCTAGTCATGAAACCGAGCGGAAAACCGCGAAAACTAGCAGTAAACAGCAAAACCGATCAGTTTTCTTTTTTCTTCCATATTTTTTTGGCTTGTGAAAAATGATTTTTTGATCAACGTTTTGCACAAAAAATCTTCAATATTCGAGTACTACCTATATTAACTTTTGCAACATTTTCTCAATTTATTCAAATCGTCTTAAATTTAAACCAAAAACTGCAGTCCGTGAAAACCGACCGAAGGGTTTTGACAAAAACCGTAGTTTTCACGCTGTTCACCGCGGTTTTGTAATCAATGGTGTGGGCAGCTGGTATGATTCTGTGGGTGTGAACGAACGATATGGTGGTGAACCGACAGCGGTCGTTGGTACTGGTAGCATTATTCTTCCCGACCTCGGTAGGGGAGGGAGATTTGTCTTTTGTATGCAGCTGTGAAACGGCCAGTGGTTGGGGATAATAAAACGGAGCGTGGCACGTGTGCGTCCGTTTGCCCAATATATTCCGTTTCAACTTCTGCGTTGAATGGAAAAAAAAAAAATACTGTTATTGGTTGGCACATGGGGCATTCTCTGCTGTGGTTTCATCTGTACCTTTCGAAACTAGATAAAGAAAGCGTGACTGCATGACCTCCGGTCTGGTTCTCCGGTTTGTGTGAACCTCTTCGGTTGACTTGCAGCTTTCAGACCAAAATGCTTCTCACGTTTTTGTTTTCTTCTTTTCTATACAACGAAGTTTTTTAAAGGTTGTTTCTGTTGGTATAAAAAAAAATTGCGACTTTCTGTTGGTATAAATGTAAGCCCGGTGTTGACGCTTGAACAGTATTCACTTGACCCCGTGGAGTCCGCTGGTTAGAGAAAAGGCAAAATAGTGCTGCCGCACGACGGACGCATGAGCTTAAACAAATTCTCGCTCTGTCGAATACTTAAGCGCTTTTTAAGTAGCTGTTCTCGTTGGGAGTTCGGGCTCCCTTCTCTCTCCTTAAGCAGCTTGATTCTTTAAATTTTACAGGACCTTATACCCTCAATCATATTTTCAATATTGCATGACCGAGTTGTAAATAAAGTTACTCATTTTAGTGGGTTACTAACACAATTTATAAGTTTTTCCTATTCTGATTTTAGAATTATTGTCGACACACAATTTTTTACTGTGTTTAATTTACCGTCCTTTTGACACAAAGTTACGTAGCTAATCTTAGTTGTAGCAAATACACTACTCTCATAGATAATAGAACAAATAATCTCATTACCACATCATAAGTATCCTTGTTTTATATGTGTGTTTTGATCTCTCACTGTTTTTTCTAAGTCTATGTTAAAACTACTTGAGCAACCAATAATGTGTAGTGTAATGTATTATAATAATTTTCATGTGAAAGAATATATACACAAAGAATGATGCTAAATTCCTCGTAAAAAAAGAATGATGCTAAATTGTATCATGAGTAATGACATGGTTTCACTTTTGACAATGTCTCTATTTCTGAAGGCTATGTTATTGATTTTTCTTCCACAATTCAAGTTATGTTAGTTATTCTATTCTCCATAAATATTTATGTGCTTGCAAGGATCATCCCAAAGTACATTCATATGCATATACATATCATTCTAGTTATGTATTATTATTTGACAACACGATTGATGATTGGCGAAGTGCAAACACGGGATAATTACCTCGTCATTTATACTTTGTCAAATTTGTCCTCTTTTGTTTTTTTAGCAAGGTCCAACATTATTTGGTTTGTTGCCAGGTTATTTACTAATTTTGTTTTGTCCCTTCTCGGCCTGTTAGCAGCATCCATTGGTCATATAGTAGTATACACAGAAAAGAAAATAATATTTAATTTGATTCATAGGAAATAACAATAGAAAGGATAATAGAAAGGTATGTGTTGTTGTTCTAGGATAATAGAAAGGAAAATCCCTTTAGTGCCATCAGCTTAAACTCTAATTCCCTATAAACCACCGAAAAAATTCGTTTCTCTTCAACGCCACCGTTCTGTTGACGCCAGATTTTTGCAGGCCCAGAAGATGAGCACGTGCGGATTGGATAGCAGAATTGGCCAAGCCCAGAAGCTGTTCAAGACCAAAGAGAGGCTGGGCCTGGAGAAGCGTCAGGAAGCTCGTGGCCGATTTGGGCTTTGAAATCGGCCCAGGAGAAAAGCGCGTAAAGTTGTGGCCTTGCCATGTTAGATAGTAGATTTAGAGTTAGAATCGGATTAGAGATATAGAAAGTTTGAGTAGTTTCCTTTTCTTAGTAATAGTGTCCGCATCGGACTCCAGTTTTTTATCGGGTATAAATATGTACCCAGACCCTTTGTAATCGGATATACACACAATCAATACAATTTCGGCGCATCGCCACCTTAGTTTCTTTCGACGAGTTTTTCGCTTGGATCGACTCCGATCTCGGCGAGAAGCTTCCGTCACCAGGTAACTATGCATCTACCGATTGACATGTTCTTTCGTTACATGCACAAGTTCTATTTATCCGATACGTCGATCTGGCCGATTAGGCATGTTTAGGGTTTCGATCACATCTATGGCCGATTCAGTGAACATGTGTGATTGGACAGATCGGCGTATCGAGTCATTGCTTAGTTGATTTACTATGTTAATCATGGTATGATTTGCCGATGAGATTAGATTCGTATTGACAATGGTCGATCTGCTTGTTTCGTCGATTTCATATTATATGGTTAATGTATTATTTTGATTAAGTAATTCTATTGGAGTATCTAGCCGATAAAAGTTCATCATGATATCATGCCGATTCTGTTTGTTTACTTATGATTTGGCCGATTAGAATAGCTATGCACCGACTACAGCTTGGCCTGTTATTCTGATTCATTGGATCATGAGTAAATTAGCATGTTTGCATGATTGACAGATTCATTCGGAGTTTATAGCCGATTGCTTATCTAATGGATCTTGTTCTAGTCAGTAATTATATATTTCTATCTTTTATACTGGAACATGCCACAGTGCCAAAATGAATAGGACAATCATTGTTATTCCATAAGACATGTTCACCGACTGAAGCGTCTCCGCTTTTCGCAGGATCGAGTCGGTATAGCGCTGATGAACAGACGCAACAGTACAGCATATAAAAAGCACAAATTAAGTCTTTAAGTGGTTACATTAATCCAATTAAAACACAGAGTCGCACAGCGGAAATAAACGGTACAAGTACCAGTCCAAACTAGTAGAAATACAGCGCACGCGCTCACGATACAATAAGAACCCGCATCCAAAGCCATGAAGATGCGGACTCGAGAGGAGATCACTCCTCAGTCTCCCAGTGGGCTGTCCAACCATAGGAAAGCTGGCCATCCCACTGTCCACCTCCACCCGTAGAGTCGGGGATAAAGGTGCTACCTGCAGTAAAATCATAAAGAGCCAAACCCTGAGCAACTAATACTCAGCAAGACTTACCCGTCAAAAGGCTATCTACAGCCGACTCCTAATTATGCAAAGGCTACAAGGGGTGGCTGACGCGATAGCATAACTCGCACTAATTAATGGATCCTTATTTTCAAGTTTTTGTTTTCAAATTAGGTACTTATCCAGTAAAACAGTGTGGATATCTCTAGAACAGATATAAAGTAACAATACATCATATAAGCAGTATACAGTAATGAAATATAAATAACAGTACTAGTCATCATCATCAAGCATATCACACTACGAGGTGACTCAGTGAGCAAGGTTGCTCTTGACCGAGAGCGGCGGCATCGATGTACATCCTGCAGGAGAAAACCTGACCATACGCCACACACGCGTAGAGTCGCATGTGGCAACTATTCGCGAAGGTCCCCCTAGAGCTGGCTGGGTCTCACACCTCCCGAGAAAGGCCTTCCCGCACGGTCCCCGTCCCAGACGTACGCCCCGATTGGGAAGCATCCCTTCTCTCCCGAATACCATGATAGAAAGTGCAAGTATCCGCAAGACACCAGGGCAACCTAAGCTACTAAGTTTACTAGGCCCATAAAAACACTAGCATATGATCAGTACGTTCGAACTTGCTCAACAGGGCCAACAACGAACGGTCCTCAATCGACACAGACGGGGCTACCACCGTGAAGGCCCAGCCTTCTCGCACCATCCTACACAAACAATTCCCCGTCCGGTCTCAACAAATCCTAAATCCAGCTAGTACAATCCAGGGTGAATCTACCTCGCGAGTGGGACCTACCACTCGACTTCTACCGTCCGCTAGCCACTAAGCCTAGCAAGTTCTAACGTAACCTAGACCACATCTACAAAAATAGGACACAAGGTAGGATATAGAAGGGTAATCCTAATGCATTTCTAAGGTTTTACATCAACTCCTAATAAACCTAATGCACAAACATTGACTAGCCCCAATCAAGTGCACAAATAAAAATCCTAAATAGGGAGGCATGCACCGGGGCTTGCCTGGTTCAGGAGCGTAGCTAACAGGGTCAGTGTCCTGCTGCGGCTGCTCCTCCTGCACCTCCTGGGTCTGCTCCTCCGGCAGCTGGAAGTCCAGTGGCTCCGGAGTCGTCTCTGTCACTACACGTTATGACAAGGAAAATAATGCAAAGTTAGATGCAAGAATATGATGCAATTCATGGTTTAATTACTTGACAGGACAGTCATTTACACTGTAAGTGCAAATGATTAACTTTGTTAATTAATTTCGTCTGGAGTATTCCCTTCATTAACTTTTAATTAGTTTCACCATTAATCAACTTGGGTAAGTTAAATGAATAATGTGATTTCCAAAGTTAATTTATGTCCAGTGGCATTTCTCTGGTGAAGAGTGCCACTGGAAGTAATTTATGGTGAAGTTTCATGATTTATTGCAAGGTAGATTATTTATAATAATTTATACAGTGCAGAACATGATTTAAATCATAAGAAAATATTTAGACAACATGTGACAGTGGAAAAATGCTCTGTAGGTGTGTTATCAGATTCTTTACAAGCATGCAAGAGTTTATGATTTATCGAGCAACAGATAATTAGTTATGAATTAAACAGGATCTGCACAGATGTATTTTTCAGGAAATACATAACGTGCAAAAGTGTGATTTCTCATTTTTATTGGATAGATCATGTCACAAGGAGTCCAACAAAATTTGATTTGCATTTTTCTGAGTTGTATTTATTTTTATATCGATTTTACAAGTTTCAGGCAATTTCTAGGAATTACATTAATTCGAAAAGATTTGAAAATTTGGGCGAACCAATCAGATCTGGCCACACGAGGGGCCACACGATCTGGGCCGCACCGGATCCGGTCTGAACCACACCAGACCCAGCCGCTCGCGTGTGGGAACACACGGAGGGCCACGGAGTGGGCCACACGCGATCCCGCGTGGCCACACAGGATCCTGACCATGTGGTCAAGGGTGTGTTGGCCGGAGTGGTCGCCGGAGCGCGGTGGCGACCTCGCCGGAGTGGCGTTTCTGGCAACCTCTGGCGAAAAGAAACGCACGGGGATGGAGAGGAGAAAGTGGGGGCTTCACCTCGATGTACTGGAGAGGGCGGCGGTGGCCGGAGGGCACTCGGCGTCGAGGAAAGGCGGGCGGCGGAGGTACGGCGCGGTGGCGAGAGGGGCGAGGGTAGTCTCCAGCTGCAGACGTGTGCGCGCGGGCTTCACCTCGGCGCGGGGAAGCTCGACCCGGGTGGTGCCGACGTCGAGGAGGCCGGAAAAGTGGTGTTCACCGGAGAAGCTCCGCGGCGGCCAAGGTTGACCGGCGGTGGGGAAAAATCGCGACACGACAAGCTGAGCTGATGAAACGGAGGAATACCAGGTCAGAGACGTGCGCAAGTACTTCGCGAAGACATGGGCGCGAGTAATCGGTCCAAGACTCACCGGAGTGGCGGGGATTCGACGACAGGAACACGGCGTCGCGGTGGTCGGGCGCGAGGAAGACGACGCGATTCGTGCTCCTCAGCCCGGGGAAGGAGAAAATGCAGCCATGGTTGAGTTCAAGGTGGCGCTTCGCAGCTCTTCGTCGAGTTGCTCGGCCGGAGTAGCTCTGCAGCGGCGGCGCGACGAGTTTGACGACCGGCGGCAATGGCGGAAGGGAAAAACTAGGGTCTAGGCGACGGGGAAGACCGAGAGAGCGAGCTGGGAGAGTGGAGGAGGGTTCGGACATGAGTGCGGCGCGTTATGTGCCCGAAGGAGGCGACCAAGGGCGGTGCGACGAGCCGTACGCCGTCGGCGACGAGCTCCCGACGCGCGCAGTGAGAGAGAGGTCGATGACAGGTGGGACCGGCGGCATCTTTTCTTTTTCCCGAATTAATTCAAACTGAAATTTCCCCAAACTTTGGCGCTCGATTTGAACTAGCAAACGAACTCTAAAACCGGTTGCATTCGAAAGGTCATGAAATTCTCTTTCCAGTGACATAACATGCACATCCCAATTCGAAATAGAATTCAAATGGCAGCTAGTCAAAGTTGGACATTTTTGGAACTTTGGGGATTTATTTGAGCATCCAAACGAATTTCAAAAATCGTGATAAATTCTCCAAAATTATTTCTAGCTGACCTGCATCCTTTGGTATTTTTGGTTGATCAACTTGTTATGCAAAAATTTGAGTTTCTTCAGAAGCTATGGTTTGAACCTTGTTTGAATTTTGAATTTCGAATTTTTGAAATGGAACTTTTGTGCACGTCATCAGTTCTGCTGTGTTCAGTGTTGTTCTCAGTGACATGGGGTGTCACAGCCCTCCCCCCTTAAAAGAATCTCGTCCCGAGATTAAGGAGAAAGGAGGAAAAACGAATGGCGAAAGGACGAAGAATAAGATGCAAAAATGGAACAACGCAATAACGTACCTCGGAGGAAGAAAACCGGGAAAATGGGAGTTCAAGAACTCCGCTGTCTCCCAAGTGGCCTCGGCCCCAGAGTGGTTGCTCCATTGCACCTTATAGAATCTGGTAGTGCTCTTCCTGGTGACTCGGTCCTTCTGATCAACAATACCAATAGGCTGCTCGGGGTATGTCAAATCTGGCTCAAGTTGCTCAACACCAATGACCACTCTGTCACTAGGTACCTTCAAGCACTTTTTCAGTTGTGATACATGGAACACATTGTGAACACCTGAGAGATTGGAGGGCAACTCCAATCTATAAGCAACGGGTCCACATCTCTCAATAATCTGGAACGGTCCAACGTATCTTGGTGCTAACTTGCCCCTGACACCAAACTGACGTACACCCTTCATGGGAGAGACACGAAGGTATACGTGGTCGCCAACTGCAAACACCAACGGTCGGCGTCTTCTGTCAGCATAGCTCTTCTGTCGAGACTTGGCTGCTCTCAAGTTGGACCGAATGCGGCGAACAGTCTCCTCTGCTGCTGCCACTAAATCTGGTGTGGGAATGACCTCCTCATCAGTCACAACTGTCTCCTCTGCTGCAGCTGCGGGCCTTGCCTGGAAGATGTCTCTTTCGCCGGCCTCAACCCAATTAAGGGGAGTCCGACAACGACGTCCATACAAGGCCTCAAACGGTGCCATCTTGATGCTCTCCTGGTAGCTGTTGTTGTATGAGAACTCTGCCAGGGGTAAGCTCTCATCCCAACACTTGCCATGGTGTATCACGCAGGCACGGAGCATATCCTCTAAATCTGATTTACCCTCTCTGTCTGGCCATCTGTCTGAGGGTGATAAGCTGCACTGCGAATCAAGGTGGTGCCCAAAGAAGCATGAAGCTGCTCCCAGAAACGAGAAACAAACTTAGGTCCTCGATCAGAAATAATGGTCTTGGGCACTCCATGCAAACAGAGAATCCGGGCGATGTACAACTCAGCATACTTCTTCACAGTGTAACCTGTCTTTACTGGAATGAAGTGAGCAGACTTGGTCAGTCGATCAACAATTACCCAAATAGAGTCATGCTTCTGTAATGTGAGAGGTAAGCCAACAATGAAATCCATGCTGATATCCTCCCACTTCCAAGCAGGAACACTCAAAGGCTGAAGCAACCCTGCAGGCTTCATGTATTCTGCCTTGACTCTCCTGCAAGTGTCACACTCAGAAACGTACTGTGCGACCTCCCGCTTCATGCGGGTCCACCAGAAGCGACTCCTCAAATCCTGGTACATCTTGTTGCTACCAGGGTGGATGGAATACTTGGACAAGTGCGCTTCATCAAGAATCTTCTTGCGCAACTCAAAGTCCTTAGGAACCACCAATCTGTCCTGGAACCATAGGACTCCATCGTCATCCTCTCTGAAACACTGGACTCTAGCTTCCCCGAGCTTGAGTCTCCTCCTGAGGTGATTCACCTTCTCATCCTTCTTCTGCGCTGCCACAATCTCATCTCGCAGGGTCGGAACAAGTGATATATTGGCCAAGGAGCCATAAGCATACACTCTAAGACTGGGCTCTGCCTCTGCATAAGGAGCTGCGATGAGATTATTGCAATGAGCCTTGCGACTCAAAGCATCAGCAACCACATTAGCCTTCCCTGGGTGATAGTGAATCTCCAAATCATAGTCCTTGATCAGCTCTAACCATCTCCTCTGGCGCATGTTCAGATCTGACTGTGTGAATATATACTTGAGACTCTTGTGATCTGTATAGATGTGCACCAGATTTCCCAACAGATAATGCCGCCATACTTTCAAAGCAAGTACGACAGCTGCAAGCTCAAGATCGTGAGTGGGGTAATGCTCTTCATGTCGCTTAAGCTGCCGAGAGACATAAGCAATTACCCTGCCATCCTGCATCAGCACACAACCAAGACCAGTACCGGAAGCATCACAATACACATCAAATGGCTTGGTGATATCAGGCTGAGCTAAAACTGGAGCGGTAGTGAGAAGCTTCTTTAGATTCTGGAATGCCTCACCACACTGCGGGCTCCACACAAACCTCATATTCTTCTTTAGCAACTCAGTAATGGGCTTGGAGATCTTAAAGAAATTCGGAATAAACCGACGGTAATAACCAGCCAAACCCAAAAAGCTGCGAATCTGAGAGACAGTCGTAGGTGCATTCCAATCCAGCACATCCTGCACCTTGCTCGGATCAATAGCAATACCCTCTGCTGATATGACATGGCCAAGAAAAGGCACCTCGCTAAGCCAGAACTCGCACTTGCTGAACTTAGCGTACAGCTGGTGATCCCTCAAACGCTGCAACACAATCCTGAGGTGCTGCTCATGGTCCTTCTCTGTCTCTGAATAGATCAAGATGTCGTCAATGAAAACCACGACAAACTTATCCAACTCTGGCATAAATACTGAGTTCATCAAGTACATGAAGTAGGCAGGTGCATTAGTCAAACCGAAAGACATCACCAAGTACTCATAGAGTCCATATCTGGTAGAGAAAGCAGTCTTCGGAATGTCCTCTGCACGTATCTTAATCTGATGATACCCAGAACGAAGATCAATCTTGGAGAACACCTTAGCTCTAGCTAGCTGATCGAACAAGATATCAATGCGAGGCAACGGATACTTGTTCTTAATAGTCACAGCATTAAGTGGCCTATAGTCCACACATAGCCTGAGCGCCTGATCCTTCTTCTTCACAAACAAGGCTGGACAACCCCAAGGTGAAGAGCTTGGGCGAATAAAACCCTTGTCCAGCAACTCCTTCAACTGCGCCTTCAACTCTGCTAACTCATTAGGGGCCATCTTGTACGGTTTCCTAGAGATAGGTGCTGTGCCGGGCTGCAAGTCAATACGAAACTCCACATCGCGATCTGGTGGCATGCCTGGCAAATCATCTGGGAACACATCTGGGTACTCACGCACCACAGGAATCACATCCAGACTCTTGCCAACGGCCTGATGCACTGACGGTCTCGATGTGGCCAACAAAGATAGCTGAAGAGTGACCTTGCCATGCATAGGAGAATCTAAGTGAACAGAACGAAGAGAGATATCCAGAACAGCCTTATGGTACTTCATCCACCTCATACCAAGAATCACATCTAGCCCTTGCTCCTGTAGGACAATAAGATGTGCAGTGTAGATCTTTCCCGCCAAATTAAGGGGAGCATTAGAGATAAGCTGCCTGGTGAGAATACGACCCCCTGGAGTGCTGCTAAGGTACGGGGTCTCCATAGATGAAATCCCGACGCCCAAACGGCATGTACAAGCTAGACTGATGAAATCATGAGATGCACCTGAATCGAACAATATATCAATAGGCCGGTGACACATGGAGAACGTACCAGCAAGAACCTGCTCACCCTCTGGAATCTCCTCTGCAGTGGTGTAGTTAACGCGCCCAGTCTTGACTGGCGCGTTCCTGCCCTGCTGGCGCTGCTGTCCTGCTGCCTGAACTGGAGCCTTCTGCGCGTTGTTCTGCCTCGGTGCTGCACGGCAGTCACGCGCGAAGTGCCCCACATGTCCACAGTTGTAGCACGGAAAACCTCTGCCTGCCTGCTGCTGCTGCTGCTGTGGCTGTCTCTGAGCAAACTGCTGCTGCTGACGCTGGTACTGTGGAGGTGCAAGGTATCGCTGTCCACTGGGGGCGGAGTACACAAGGCGTGGCCTGGCTGAAGTGCTGCCAGACGGTGGTGCCACAGCCTTCCTCTTCCTCTTGTCCTCCTGGTGCGCCCTGATGGCATCCTCCATCACTATAGCTGCACTGACGAGCTCGTCAAAGGTACCACCGGCATTCAGGACAAGCCGGGACTGAAGCTTGGTAGACAAGCCTCTCAAGAAACACGCCTTCCGCTTGGCGGGCGTGTCTACCTGGTCTGGAGCAAACTAGGCCAGGTGGTTGAACACCTGGGCGTAGTCGAACACGTTCCTGCCTCCCTGCCTGAGCTCCAGGAACTCTCTGAACTTCCGCTGCATAATGCCAGGCGGAATGTGGAACGAGCGAAAGGCCTCTCTGAACTGTGCCCAAGTCAACTGCTGCCCGGCCGAAAGAGTGGCAAGGTGAGCTGCCCACCATCCTCCAGCCGCCCCCTGAAGCTGCTGCGCCGCGAACAGTGTCTTCTGCACCTCTGTGCAGGCAGGAAGGAGCCCAAACTTGGACTCCACAGTGCACAGCCAAGACTCCGCCTCCATCGGGTCAGTGGATCCGGAAAAGACAGGCGGGTGAGTGGCCAGGAAGTCTGCGTAGGTGCAGCCAGGCTGTGGACCCCGACGGTTGCCGCCCTGCTGGGTGACGGCCTGAACGAGAGTCCTGAGCAGCTCTGTCTGGTTGTGCATTGCCTCCGCCAGAGTGTGCTGCGGCGGGGGTGGTGGCGGACGACGCGGCAGCATTCTGCCAAATTAAAATCATCACCGTTAGCTCCAAGAAACAAAGATATTCAATATGGCAGAATTGAAATGCAAGAAAGGCCATAAATATCCATATAGAGAGAGTTTGCAAGAAAAATCCCACAAACTGCTCCAAACAGAACAACCATGCTAAATAAAATTAGAACATGGTAAAGGACTTCTGGAGAATCGTAGGAAGTAGCTACATGAAGCCTTTCACGCACAAACACAGGTGCAACGGTTCTTCAAATCAACAGACTACAATCTGTCTTGACTGCGAGCAGCAGTCACAAAAACGAAAACTGGCACTCCTGGAGGCTTCAAACGAGAACAGTCCGAACGCGAAACTTGTAGATAACTTCAAGATCTTTCCATCGAGTGCTCAAACTCCTCAAACGAACAACCAGAACTGGAGATATCGAATTTTGAAGTTGGTGGACAGATTCTGGAAAAACTAGTCGAAGCTGAAATTTGACTCCACTTGGTCGACATATTTGGGGGTGATACTGACATAATCAAAAGGTAAACTCTGAAGCAAAGTTTTAGTTCATGTTGTAAGCTTTCCAGCAAGTCTTGGTTCATCGAATTTGGCCAAGCGGTTTTGGAGTTATGAATTTTTTAAAATTAGATGTCAGTCTGAATTTTTTGGGTGATCTGAAATTCGTGGAAATGTTTTAAATCATGAAGATGCAATGCATGCACAACCTATACGTCCTCACAAAGTAAAATTTGTCCAAATATAGCAGGCCGTAGACAGTGGTGGCAACTAAGTCGCACTCACAAACGTTTCTACACGATCTACGCGCGAGTTAGTGTACCTGCAAAGCACACAACGTCACCTCAACCAACCTACACAGGTGACGTACCAAATAAAGTGTAATACATGGCCCAATAACATATCCTCACCATCCTCAACTCCTCGTGAACTCGATGGCTCACGGAACAGAACAAACTCCGCCACCAATATCCAAATCCAGCGCCATGTAGTTCCTTACCTTCTTACCTGGTCGTCGGTGCGTCGTTACAGAAATTAACAATCAACTCCTATTACCACCTGATTACTCTAACATCCTTATAATGGGCTTTTCATTCCTCACACGTACGTGGTTAGATTTTTGAAAATAGGCCGTTTATATGATGTACTGTCCCAACACGGCTCTGATACAAGCTGAAGCGTCTCCGCTTTTCGCAGGATCGAGTCGGTATAGCGCTGATGAACAGACGCAACAGTACAGCATATAAAAAGCACAAATTAAGTCTTTAAGTGGTTACATTAATGCAATTAAAACACAGAGTCGCACAGCGGAAATAAACGGTACAAGTACCAGTCCAAACTAGTAGAAATACAGCGCACGCGCTCACGATACAATAAGAACCCGCATCCAAAGCCATGAAGATGCGGACTCGAGAGGAGATCACTCCTCAGTCTCCCAGTGGGCTGTCCAACCATAGGGAAGCTGGCCATCCCACTGTCCACCTTCACCCGTAGAGTCGGGCATAAAGGTGCTACCTGCAGTAAAATCATAAAGAGCCAAACCCTGAGCAACTAATACTCAGCAAGACTTACCCGTCAAAAGGCTATCTACAGCCGACTCCTAATTATGCAAAGGCTACAAGGGGTGGCTGACGCGATAGCATAACTCGCACTAATTAATGGATCCTTATTTTCAAGTTTTTGTTTTCAAATTAGGTACTTATCCAGTAAAACAGTGTGCATATCTCTAGAACAGATATAAAGTAACAATACATCATATAAGCAGTATACAGTAATGAAATATAAATAACAGTACTAGTCATCATCATCAAGCATATCACACTACGAGGTGACTCAGTGAGCAAGGTTGCTCTTGACCGAGAGCGGCGGCATCGATGTACATCCTGCAGGAGAAAACCTGACCATACGCCACACACGTGTAGAGTCGCATGTGGCAACTATTCGCGAAGGTCCCCCTAGAGCTGGCTGGGTCTCACACCTCCCGAGAAAGGCCTTCCCGCACGGTCCCCGTCCCAGACTTACGCCCCGATTGGGAAGCATCCCTTCTCTCCCGAATACCATGATAGAAAGTGCAAGTATCCGCAAGACACCAGGGCAACCTAAGCTACTAAGTTTACTAGGCCCATAAAAACACTAGCATATGATCAGTACGTTCGAACTTGCTCAACAGGGCCAACAACGAACGGTCCTCAATCGACACAGACGGGGCTACCACCGTGAAGGCCCAACCTTCTCGCACCATCCTACACAAACAATTCCCCGTCCAGTCTCAACAAATCCTAAATCCAGCTAGTACAATCCAGGGTGAATCTACCTCGCGAGTGGGACCTACCACTCGACTTCTATCGTCCGCTAGCCACTAAGCCTAGCAAGTTCTAACGTAACCTAGACCACATCTACAAAAATAGGACACAAGGTAGGATATAGAAGGGTAATCCTAATGCATTTCTAAGGTTTTACATCAACTCCTAATAAACCTAATGCACAAACATTGACTAGCCCCAATCAAGTGCACAAATAAAAATCCTAAATAGGGAGGCATGCACCGGGGCTTGCCTGGCTCAGGAGCGTAGCTAACAGGGTCAGCGGGGTCAGTGTCCTGCTGCGGCTGCTCCTCCTGCACCTCCTGGGTTTGCTCCTCCGGCAGCTGGAAGTCCAGTGGCTCTGGAGTCGTCTCTGTCACTACACGTTATGACAAGGAAAATAATGCAAAGTTAGATGCAAGAATATGATGCAATTCATAGTTTAATTACTTGATAGGACAGTCATTTACAATGTAAGTGCAAATGATTAACTTTGTTAATTAATTTCGTCTGGAGTATTCCCTTCATTAACTTTTAATTAGTTTCACCATTAATCAACTTGGGTAAGTTAAATGAATAATGTGATTTCCAAAGTTAAGTTATGTCCAGTGGCATTTCTCTGGTGAAGAGTGCCACTGGAAGTAATTTATGGTGAAGTTTCATGATTTATTGCAAGGTAGATTATTTATAATAATTTATACAGTGCAGAACATGATTTAAATCATAAGAAAATATTTAGACAACATGTGACAGTGGAAAAATGCTCTGCAGGTGTGTTATCAGATTATTTACAAGCATGCAAGAGTTTGTGATTTATCAAGCAACAGATAATTAGTTATGAATTAAACAGGATCTGCACAGATGTATTTTTCAGGAAATACATAACGTGCAAAAGTGTGATTTCTCATTTTTATTGGATAGATCATGTCACAAGGAGTCCAGCAAAATTGGATTTGCATTTTTCTGAGTTGTATTTATTTTTATATCGATTTTACAAGTTTCAGGCAATTTCTAGGAATTACATTAATTCGAAAAGATTTGAAAATTTGGGCCAACCAATCAGATCTGGCCACACGAGGGGCCACACGATCTGGGCCGCACGCGATCCCGCATGGCCACACGGGATCCTGACCATGTGGTCAAGGGTGTGTTGGCCGGAGTGGTCGCCGGAGCGCGGCGGCGACCTCGCCGGAGTGGCGTTTCTGGCAACCTCTGGCGAAAAGAAACGCACGGGGATGGAGAGGAGAAAGTGGGGGCTTCACCTCGATGTACTGGAGAGGGCGGCGGTGGCCGGAGGGCACTCGGCGTCGAGGAAAGGCGGGCGGCGGAGGTACGGCGCGGTGGCGAGAGGGGCGAGGGTAGTCTCCAGCTGCAGACGTGTGCGCGCGGGCTTCACCTCGGCGCGGGGAAGCTCGACCCGGGTGGTGCCGACGTCGAGGAGGCCGGAAAAGTGGTGTTCACCGGAGAAGCTCCGCGGCGGCCAAGGTTGACCGGCGGTGGGGAAAAATCGCGACACGACAAGCTGAGCTGATGAAACGGAGGAATACCAGGTCAGAGACGTGCGCAAGTACTTCGCGAAGACATGGGCGCGAGTAATCGGTCCAAGACTCACCGGAGTGGCGGGGATTCGACGACTGGAACACGGCGTCGCGGTGGTCGGGCGCGAGGAAGACGACGCGATTCGTGCTCCTCAGCCCGGGGAAGGAGAAAATGCAGCCATGGTTGAGTTCAAGGTGGCGCTTCGCAGCTCTTCGTCGAGTTGCTCGGCCGGAGTAGCTCTGCAGCGGCGGCGCGACGAGTTTGACGACCGGCGGCAATGGCGGAAGGGAAAAACTAGGGTCTAGGCGACGGGGAAGACCGAGAGAGCGAGCTGGGAGAGTGGAGGAGGGTTCGGACATGAGTGCGGCGCGTTATGTGCCCGAAGGAGGCGACCAAGGGCGGTGCGACGAGCCGTACGCCGTCGGCGACGAGCTCCCGACGCGCGCAGTGAGAGAGAGGTCGATGATAGGTGGGACCGGCGGCATCTTTTCTTTTAACCGAATTAATTCAAACTGAAATTTCCCCAAACTTTGACGCTCGATTTGAACTAGCAAACGAACTCCAAAAATTGTAAAACCGGTTGCATTCGAAAGGTCATGAAATGCTCTTTCCAGTGACATAACATGCACATCCCAATTCGAAATATAATTCAAATGGCAGCTAGTCAAAGTTGGACATTGTTGGAACTTTGGGGATTTATTTGAGCATCCAAACGAATTTCAAAAATCGTGATAAATTCTCCAAAATTATTTCTAGCTGACCTGCATCCTTTGATATTTTTGGTTGATCAACTTGTTATGCAAAAATTTGAGTTTCTTCAGAAGCTATGGTTTGAACCTTGTTTGAATTTTGAATTTCGAATTTTTGAAATGGAACTTTTGTGCACGTCATCAGTTCTGCTGTGTTCAGTGTTGTTCTCAGTGACACGGGGTGTCACACCGACTATGTGCTTTTACATCACTTTACATGCTTAGCCGATTTAATATATATCTTACATGCATTATTATTCTCTTGTCTTTCCGGGAGGCCGATCATATCTTTTGATCCATTGGCCAATACCAAAATCGGTCGACTGGCTGATTCCCGTCTGTTACTAACCTTTACTCTTGCTGGTTGCAGGAACAAACCAGCTGGCACGCTCGGAGCATTGATTGGAGCATGCACTTGAGTTAAGCAAATCTCACAAGTCCGCGGGTTAGGTTTTTGTACCAACACCCATTTTGGTACGCCCAGTGGGACACGAAGGAAGATGTCGGCACCTATTCCACCCGTTTCCCGTACGGATATACCTACTTCCAGCGGAGGGGATCCCAAAACTCAAACCCTCGCCGGATTGGAGCCGCCGGTAAAGGAAGAGGAATTGAACGCAAAAACCAAGAATCTGTTGGCAAAGAAACTGATGAGTACAAGCAGATGTTCCTTTCAACCTATGAATATACAAGAACCAGTGGACTCAAACAAAAATACCCTGCCCCTAGGATTATAATGCTTGATGTCAATCGGAGGCCAAGGGATGAAGACATGATCATTAATCACGTCCCGGGGGGCAACTTGAGCAGAATGATACATGAAGCTGTCCGCCATGCTATGATTGACAATGCTGAAGTGCTGATGAATACGTGCACACAGGTGGCCAACCACGTGATCCGTAAGGAGTTGTTTGGAGTGGAACCACAAAGAGGGCCGTCATATTACACTACAGAAGAAGTCAAGAAGGCTGCCGAACAGATGATGCCACTTCCAACGGGGTCTATGCCGATTCCAGAATCATCTATAACATTGCCGATTATCCTTGGCGGTGGAGGCAGTGCTTCGCCGATAATCTCATCATCGGCTGAGACACACCCAGATCCAAGGGTGACTGCGCAAGTTAATCGGCCATATGAAGATCAGTACCAGATTCCATGCCAAGAGCAGCAAAATGTCAATTTCTACCATCAACCGCCAATCGGCCAGTACCCACATGGGGGCAGCCAATCGGCCGATTGGAGGACAGTATTATGGTCAGAGGGATCAGCAAGAGGAGTTGAGGAACATAGTCACGGAGCTCATGAAGAATCAGTTTGGACTACAGCCTAAGGAGCAAACTTTTATGTACAGGAAGCCGTATCCAGCATGGTACGATGATGTGCCAGTTCCTCAACGTTACAGGCTTCCAGAATTCACTAAATTCTCTGGCCAAGACAACACAGCGACGGGAGAACATATCACTCGATTCTTGATCCAGTGTGGAGAAGCTGCACATATTGAGCCGCTCAGAGTCAAGTTCTTCCCGATGTCACTATCTGGCGCTGCATCTTCTTGGTTTGCATCATTACCGCCCAACTCCATCAACTGTTGGAATGATTTGCAACAGCAATTCAACAATTATTTCTATGCTGGAGTGATAGAGATGAAGCTAAGTGACTTATCATCAATCAAGCAGCGCACGGGAGAACCAGTCTTAGATTACATCGAGAGATTCAGGGATGTGCGCCGCCGATGCTTTAGCTTGAACATCACAGATGCTCAGTTGGCTGATTTAGCCTTCCAGGGGCTACTCGCGCTGATTAAAGATCGTTTTGCGACTCAGGAATTCATGAGTTTAGCGCATCTGGCACAGAAGATATCTGCACATGAGGCTTGGTTCCAGGAAAGCAAGAAAGAGAGATTTCAGAGGGTATCTTATGCCGATCCTGAAGGAGAATCTGATGAAGAGGAGGTTGATATGGCCGAATGGACAAGAATCAAGAAATCGGTCAACTGTCCTTGTGGAACAAGTGAGAAGGAAGTAAGGTATGACTTTGATGTGACCAAGGCCGATTTGATTTTTGACATGTTACTGAAGGAGAAGCAGATTCAGTTATCTCCCAACCATGTGATACCTTCTGCTATAGATATCAAAGGGAAGAAATATTGCAAGTGGCACAACTCCTTCTCTCATCACACTAATGAGTGCAAGGTGTTCAGGCAGAGCATCCAATCGGCCATTGAGCAAGGCCGAATTCAGATCGACAAAAAGCAGAAGGCCATGAAGATTGATGGACATCCTTTCCCACAGAACATGGTGTACGTGGAGAATTCATCATCCATAATTCGGCGGTACCAGAGAACGCATCAACGTCAGGAAGAGCAAATCGCCCAAGAAGAGAGGAGGAATCATCGATATGACCCACATTGGGATTGATCTTTCTTCAGGTACTGTTGGGATCATGGGATGAAGCTGCCAAGACATGAAGATTGCCCAGAGTGCAACATGCGTGCACTAGCTGAAGCGTTTCCGCTTTTTGCAGGATCGAGTCGGAAGTGCCGGTGAACGGACACAACAGTACATCACATAAAAAGTACAAATTAAGTCTTAAAGTGATTACATTAGTCCAAGTAAAAACAACGAGTAGCACAGCAGAAGTCATAACGATACAAGTCCAAGCTAAAAAGGAAAATAAAGATACAAACGCACGCGTTCACGATACACAAATCCGCATCACAAGCCCTCATGATGCAAACTCAAGAGGAGATCACTCCTCGGTCTCCCAATGGGCTGTCCAACCAAAAGGAAGCTGGCCATCCCACTGTCCACCTCCACCCGAAGAGTCAGGGATAAAGGTGCTACCTGCACAAAAAATAAGGAGCCAAACCCTAAGCAACTAATACTCAGCAAGACTTACCCGTCAACGTGGCTAACTACAGCTGACTCCTATAATGCAAAGGCTGCAAGGGGGTAGGCTGACTCACTTGCCTAACAGCGCACTAATTACTTTGTCCTTACTTTCAAGTTTTATTTGCAAGTTAAGTACTTAGCCAGTAAAATAGTGCATCTATCGCTAGAAGAAATATAGAATAACAATACATCAAGTAATGACAGTATACAGTAAGATATGTAAATATGACAAAAATAAACTAGCATCATCATCATGATCAATCAAACCACACTACGATGTGGCACACTGAACAAGGTTGCTCATGACCGAGAGCAACGGCATCGATGTACATCCTGCAGGAGAAAACCTGATCACACGCCACACACGCGCAAAAGTCGTATGTAGCAACCGTTTACGCTGTTCCCCCCTAAAGTTGGCTGGGTCTCACACCTCCCGAGAAAGGCCCTCTCGCACAGTCCCCGTCCCAGACATACTCCCCGATTGGGAGGCATGATAGAAAGTGCAAGTATCCGCAAGTATCCGCTAGACATCAGGGCGTCACAGGCTCCTAATAAACCTAATGCACAAACAATTACTAGCCCCAATCAACTGATAAGCCGAAAATCTAAATAGGAAGGCATGCACCGGGGCTTGCCTGGCTTAGGAGCTACGCTAGCTGGGTCAGCTATAGGGTCATTCTGCTGCTCCTCCTCCTGTGCCTCCTCCTCCGGTAGCTGGAAGTCCAGTGGCTCCGGAGTCATCTCTGTCACTACACGTTATGACAAGGAAAACATATGCAAGTGAGATGCAATGATATGATGCAATTAAGAAATTAATCACTTAATGGGACAATCATTTACACTGTAAGTGCAAATGACTAACTTTGTTAATTACTTTCGTCTGAAGTATTTCCTTCATTGACTTCTTATTTAAGCTAATTATTTACTTAACTTAGGTTGGTTAATTAGTTAAATAAGTTTCAAAAATTAATTTATGTCCAGTGGCATTTTTTTGGTGAAATGCACCACTAGAAGTAATTTATGGTGAACTTTGATGATTTATTGAATTACGGATTATTTATAATAATTTATACAATGCAAAACATGATTTAAAATATAAGAAAATAATTAAACATCATATGACAGTGTAAAAATTCTCTGTATGTTAGTAATAGGTTGCTTAACAAGCATGCAAGAATTCAAGAATTATGAAGCAACATATATTTTATTATGGATTAAACAAGATCCGTACAGATGTATTTTTAAGAAAATACATAATCGGCAAAAAGGTGATTCTCATTTTTTTGGATAGATATGGACACAAGGAACCCAAAAAATTTTATTTGCATTTTTCTAAGTTTCATTTATTTATCTATCGATTTTACAATTTTCTGGCAATTTCTGAGAATTTAACGAATTAATCAATTCGAAAAAAGGATTAAAAATCCGGCGGACCAATCAAATTGGGGCCACACGGAGGGCCACACGACCTGGCCACACCGGATCTGCCGCATGCCACAATGGATCTGGCCACTCACGCGCAAGAACGCACGCGGGGCCACATGGTCACGGCGTACCAGATCCGGGCTTAGCCACACCGGATCCGGGCCGGAGTTTGGCCGGCGGCTCACCGGAGAGCGGCGGTGCACTGGCCGGAGCACGATTCCGGCGGCGTTTTGGAGAGCGGCGGGCACCGGAAAGCTCAACACGAGGAGGGGGAACTCGGTGGAGGAACGTATGCACGACGACGATGACCGGACTGGCCGGCGGCGAGCGGCGGAGGGATGCGGAGCGAGCGCGATGGCTCTAGCGTGCTAAGGACGGCGAGAGGGGCAACAAAAAACTCGCAAGCGTCACCAGGGGGTGCTCGAGCTCGGGGTCGAGCTTGTCAATGACGTGGAGGCTCGGAGGGCGGGCTTGACGGAGGGGGGGGGGGGGCGGGGGTCATGGTGGCTCATCGGTGACGAAGGGGAAAAGCTGCGTAAAGGGAGAAAAGATGGTCACGAGGACGCACATCTGATGCACGCAGCTCGAAACACCACAGCTCATCGGGAAGACTCACCGGAGGCGGCCAATTGCACGGCGAGGTGGCGGCGCACACCCGGCCGGGCTCGGGGAAGAAATCCAATTCGCGCACCCTATCCCAGAGCAAGAGTCACAGTGGCCATGTCGAGGACGAGGGCCTCCGATGCCGCGATTTGCGAAGCAGCTCGGTAGGGAGGAACCTTGACGCGACGACGAACGGCAGGGGGCTCAGCTTGAGGACGGTGATGGCAGGCGGCTGCGCTAGGGTTTTGTTGGCCGGGGAGAAGCAAGCGAGAGTGAGAGGGAGTGGTGAGCTCGGACAGGAGGGGGTGGTCTTATCCGCGGCTGTCCGAGCGACATGGGGGGGGGGGGGCATGGGCGGCGGCCGCGCCGTACATCGACGTCCACGTGGCGCGCGACGTCGGGGGAGGAGACGTTGTGAGGCTGACGAGTGGATCCCGCCGGAATCTTTCTTTTTCTCGAATTATTCAAACTCCAGTTTGTCCCAAAATTTTGGAACTTAAATTGGCCTAGCAAACAAGCTCCAAAATTCACAAATTTAGTACCGTTGGAAAACTCTTGAAACGTTCTATCAACTGGCCAACATGCACATCTGGAATCCAAAGGAATTTCAAATGGCAACATTTCAAACTTGATCACTTTTTCAGCTTTGGGGATTTATTTGAGCCTGTCAAATTAATTTCTAAAATCACCAAAAATCTCCAAAATTCTTATTTCAGAAGGGCTATCCACTGGTATTTTTGGTTGCTCAAGTTGTCATTGAAAAGTTTGAGTTCCTTTAGAAGCTTTGATTTGACAATTGTTTGGATATTTGATTTTGAATTTTGAACTCGATTTGCTTTTGGTTTATGTTCAGTTTTGTGATGTGCATACTGGCTGTATCCAGTGACATGGGGTGTCACACCAAACCGATCAAGGAGGTACGATCGGCCAGACAAGCATGATCAGCCAGAAAGAAGAACTTTAGTGGTTGAGAGGTTGGGACCTGCTCCAAGGCACCAGAGGGAAGAAATCGTCAGAGCAGAAGGAAAGAGGCTGATGCGTGAGTTCCGAGATGCTGAGGAAGATAGGGCCAGAGGCAAACGACTGATGCATGAAGACCGTCAAGATGACGAGGATAGAAATCGACCATTGAGGATCGAGCAAGGAGATGATCAGGCTGAGAGTAGCTGATCAGGAGCACAGAAGGTGAAGCTACCACAGTGGTGCCCTACTGATATTTTCTCCAGGGCTCAAAAGAGAAGAGTGCAGAGGCTGAAGAGGAAAATTGGCTAAAGAAGACCAAGCAAGAGTGGCGTCCAAAAGTTGCAAACAAGTCCCCAGAATCGTCGACCAGCATTCATATGGTGATGATACTCCCAGCTGATTTTGGTGTCAGTGAAGCTGATGCTTGTGAGGAAGATTCTGACTGATGAGAAGACATCGGCTCAGCTAGTGCTTCCACCTCAGCCAGCCATATTTGATAAGCCAGAAGGTGCATCTCATCGGCATATGAAGCCATTATACATCAGAGGCCATGTCAATGGCAAGCCGATGGCCAAGATGCTCGTCGATGGAGGAGCCGTTGTGAACATCATGCCATATGCTACCTACAGGAAGCTTTGGAAGACTCCGGAAGATTTGATCAAGACCAACATGAAGCTCAAAGATTTCAATGGCAATGAATCAGGAGCTAAAGGGATTTTGAATGTGGAGCTGACTGTGGGAAGCAAGACATTGCCAGTTTCTTTCTTCGTAACCGAAGGGAACAGTTTCATACACACTCCTGTTGGGAAGAGATTGGATTCATGCCAATTGTTGCATCCCATCAACAATGCACCAGGTGTTTGATCCAGTGGGATGGAGACAGAGCGGAAATTGTGCCTGCTGATCGATCAGTACATGTCGCGATGGCCGATTTGCCTATATGGGAGATGGACGGAGTTGAGTGCTTATATGGATCTGTCTGGACTGCCGATGAGCTGAGAATCACCGATTTTGGATTTGAGCCGATAAGCATGGCTTCTACGTTGTTTCTCTGATGAAGGGCCCAATTGACGAACAAGACTTGGGGGGCAGGTTGGGTCAAGGTTTCATGTCGGCCGACGAGTTAGAAGAGGTAGATATTGGGCAAGGAGGATCCTTCAACACCTGTTTGTAGCTTCCACCATTGCCAGGGATGAAGAGTACGGGCACGCCGTTTAGACCGCAGATGTGCTTGTCGAAGTCGATCTGCTAGTAGATGCTGCATCTGGGTACAAGATCGTCAGTGTCATGGATGGCAATGCTGGATATAATCAGATATTCATGGCTGAGGACGATATTCACAAGACCGCTTTCAGGTGTCCAGGAGCAATCGGCCTGTTTGAGTGGGTGGTCATGACCTTTGGTTTGAAAAATGCTGGTGACACATACCAAAGAGCCATGAACTACATATTGCATGACCTCATTGGCCGATTGATAGAAGTGTACATTGACGATGTGGTGGTTAAATCGAAGAGTGTCGGTGATCACATTGCCGATTTGCGAGAAGTGTTTAAGAGAGTGAGGAAATATGGATTAAAGATGAATCCTCTTAAATGTGCCTTTGGCGTATCGATAGGACAGTTTTTGGGATTCATGGGCATGAGCGAGGGATTGAAATCGGCGATAAGAGTTTGAAAGCCATCAACAATACAGAGCCGCCGATCAACAAGAACAAGCTACAGTCTCTAATCGGCAAGATCAATTTCGTCAGAAGATTTATCTCCAACTTGTCTAGCCGATTAGAACCTTTCACTCCGTTGTTGAAGCTGAAGGACGATGAAGAGTTTGTCTGGGGAGAGAAGCAACAGAAGGTGTTTGATCGAATCATGGAATATCTCAAGAATCCTCTAGTGTTGATTCCGCAACAGCCAGGAGTGCCTTTCAAGTTGTACATATCGGCCGATGAGATGTCAATCGGCTCAGCGTTGATGCAAGAATTTGAAGGCAAAGAAAGAGTGATTTCATATTTGAGCAGAAAGTTATTGGATGCAGGAACTAGATATCCACCGATAGAGAAGTTATGCCTCTGCCTTTATTTCTCCTGCACTAAGTTAAGGCACTATTTGGTGACAGAAGAGTGTGTGGTAATTGGTCAAACCGATGTGATCAAGTACATGCTGTCAGCTCCAATTCTGAAAGGGAGAATCGCCAAGTGGATGCTGGCCTTGGCCCAATTTAGCTGAAGTTTGAATCGGCCAAAGCAGCGAAGGGTCAAGCCATAGCCGATTTTATGGTGCATCATCGTAATGATTTGGTTGATTTTGTCGAACCTGTTACTTGGACGTTATTCTTTGATGGATCAGTCTGCAAGCAAGGATGTGGTGTCAGCCTAGTGCTAATTTCGCCTCGGGGGTCAAAATTCGAGTTTGCCTATTCAATAGAGCCTCATCGGACAAACAATCAAGCTGAATTTGAAGCTATTATCAAAGGCCTACAGTTGCTAAAGGAAGCCAATGCTAATTTAGTGGAAATAATCGACGATTCTATGTTGATCATCAAGCAGCTGTCAGGAGAGTATGATTGCAAAGATAATGTGCTCAGAAGTTATTTGGAGGAGTGTCAGCAACTTCTCAGAAGTTTCAGAATTGCTACGGAGAAGCATGTCCCCAGAGAGCAGAATTTGGAGGCAAATGAGTTGGCTCAACTTGCATCAGGTTATAAGCCAATTGTGGAGATAGTCGATTTAGAAGAGAGAGACTGGTGAAAGGAGATCATCGATTATTTGAAAGATCCTTCCAAATCGGCTCCAAGGAAATTAAGGTACAGAGCTTTGAAATTCGTAATGCTTGGCAATGAGTTATATTATAGAACTCTAGAAGGAGTATTGCCCAAATGTCTGAATCTGGAAGAAGCCAAAGTAGTCATGTGTGAAGTTCATGAAGGAATTTGTGGAACTCATGAATCGATGCACAAGATGAAGTGGTTGATCAGAAGAACTGGATATTTTTGGCCGAATATGCTGGAACAGTGCTTCAAATATTATAGAGGTTGCCAAGACTGTCAGAAGTTTGGAGATATCTAGAGTACCTGCATCGGCCATGAATCCTATTGTCAAGCTATCCAAAGGGTGGGGAATTGATATGATCGGCCAAATCTATCATGCTTCTAACAAAGGGCATAAATTCATATTGGCAGCCACAGACTATTTCACCAAGTGGGTGGAGGCTATACCCTTGAAGAAAGTCACATCCAAGGATGCCATCAATTTTGTGAAGGAGCATATCATCTACCGATTTGGAATTCCGCAGACGATTACTACTGATCAAGGGTCAATTTTCACTTCGGAGGAGTTCACCGATTTCGCTGCCAGTATGGGGATCAAGTTATTGAATTCATCACCTTATTATGCCCAAGCCAATGGTCAACCAGAAGCTTCCAGCAAGAGTTTGATCAAGCTGATTAAGAGGAAGATTCTGGAGCATCCTCGCCGATGGCACACTATTCTGGCCGATTCACTATGGGCGTATCGGATGGCATGTCATGGTGCTACACAAGTGACTCCATATCAGTTGGTCTATGGTCATGAAGCTGTGTTGCCATGGGGGACTAACATCGGCTCAAGGAGAATTGCAATTCAGAATGAATTGACCGCCGATGAGTACCATAATTTGATGGCCGATGAGCTAGAATACTTATCTCAACATCGGCTAAGAGCTTTAGAGAAGATCGAGGAGAATAAGGCTAGAGTTGCTCGATACTATAATAAGAAGGTGATAGAGAAAGCTTCCCTATTGGTTCCAAGGATAATCGGTATGGGAAGTGGTCACCTGCATGGGAAGGTCCTTATCGGGTAAAAGATTGTGTGCCGGGCAATGCTTATATTTTGGAGACTTTCGAGGGAGAAAAGTTTAGCAGAGCACTTAATGGGAAATATCTCAAGCCGTATCATCCTATCTTTTGGATCGATTCGTGAGCTAAGCTAAGTTGATCAATAGCCGATGTGTGACATCGCCTTTAGATAGCCGGTACGATGTATCGCGTTTAGACCAAAACATGTAAAGCAGAAAAGGCTCATTGAAACAAAAGGCCGATTTGATATATCTTACCATGTCCAAATTTCAAATCGGCCACGAAGGACCATGGAGGATTACAAAAGGATGAAGTCCTAAGCAAGATATCGGCATAGAGCTTCCAGGGCTTCAAGACAAATCTGATCGGCGGTGTTGATGATGGCGGCGTCTTCTTCGGCCGATCCAGGGATTGGCTTCAGCTCTTGATTTTTCTTCATGGTCTGCCGCACCACCGATCTAAGCTTCTCCTCCTGAGTCTAGCGCAGTGCTGGGAGCTCATCCAGATGATGTTCAAGGGAGGTTATGGCCTCATATTTCTAGTTCAAGGCCGATTCTAGATCTGCTGCCTCCTTCCTCAGTTGGTTGATCTGCTGGCCAATTATCTATCCGGTCCAGCTCAGCCTTCTCAACATCGGCTTGGGCCCGAACTTGATGGATCTCCCGACTCGCAGTTGACTGGGAGGCACAAGCTACTTGGCGTTTGCGGGTGATCAGGACGGGAACCCGATGCGCTTCCATGTAGGTTGCTGAGTTCAATTTCAGCGCTAGTTGTTTGGCAGAGATTCGGCCAACCTTTGGATGGTGTCTTTCAACGAGGACGAATTGTCTACCAGTCGGTCAATCGGCTGTTCCAATACTAGTTCCATCCTTGCTGGTTCTGCCTTGATCTCTTCCGGAATGCCTGGTTCTTCAGGAGGTGTCACGACCACATTGAGCGCGTCCAGATCAAAATTGAAGAGATCGGCGTACTCCTGCAAGAAAAGGTGTTTAGAGTCGGTGGAACCAAAGGTGAAATCAGACTGAAATTTGATGAAGCGTAAGATAGTTACCTGGGAAGTAGACCTTTTGGAGACCGATCCGGTAATGTTCTCATTCGCCAATTTGTGTCCTTGGTCGGCCACGGCTTGATACTCCATTGGTTCTTCACTTGGAGCTCTTTGGATGATCGGTGGACTTGGAGGTGCAGCGTGCTCTGGTGAAGGCACGGTTTGAGTGTCTTGCTGATCTTCTTCTTCTAAGTGTTCAGCGTGAATCGGCGAAGAGACCGCTGTCAGTGATCGGGGAGGAGGTGATCTTGGATTTTCTTGAGCTACCTTCATTTCAATATCTTTGGCCTGTGTGTGGGTTGGATCAGTCGTAGAAATCGGCCGGAGCTCTGGAGCAGACCCAGTCGGTGAAGGCGACCGAACCATTGGGATAAACCCAATCGGCGAAGAAGGCGCTGCTGGACTCTGGGGTGCATCGACGATGGGAGGTTCCTGCTATAAGAAGAAATTTTCATCAGAAGAGGTAATATGCAAGTTGAACCGACATGAAGTTGTGACGGGACTTACTTCTGCCATTTCTGTAGCTTCTGCAGCTTCTAGTTCGTCGAACAAAGCATCCAAGTCAGTCTTGCTGTTCTTTGGGGCACGGCCTCATTTGGCTGCCACCTTCTTTCTTTTGCTTCGGGTTGAGGCCGATGGAGTTGGATCCTGCACAAAAAAGTTATTGAGCATGGAGTTCAGTTGTATAGGTCAAATCGGCAAGAAGGGACAAACCTGGAATGCGACTGAATCATCCAAGACAATTGGCTCGTTGGCGTGGGGGATCTCCACGTCTGGAGCCGGCGAGAAAGCAGGATTTGCCGATGATGCTGGATCGGCGGCGATTGTTGGATCGGCCAGTTTGGCCGATGCTCTGGTCACTCTCTTCGGTGCAGCAGCTTTAGCCGCTGCCTTTGCTGCAGCCTTAGCTTGAGCTTTTGCGGCCAATTTAGCTGCGACTGCAGCCATCGATGCCCGCAGCTTTTCTGGCGTCTGCCCTGGGACGTTGTGCCTTTGGGAAGCCTTCCTGGTTGATTGTTGCCGTGGAGCTGCCACAAGTTTTGAAGGAGTTGGCGCCCTAAAGCCAAGTGTTGGCTCGTCAGCAGGAGGTCCATACTCAATCGGCAAGCCCGACGGGCTGATCATCGGCAGAATGATTGGTGCCTGAAAATTGAAAAATAAAGGGTGAGATGCCGATCAGTGAAATAATCAAGAAAGGAAAGATGGGAAAGGAGAGTACCGCGTCAGAAGGCGCTCGTTCCTGGTCAATTTTGTGCAGAATCGATTCAAGCGCTTCGGAGAACAGATGAGGTTTCTTGGCCGACCACTAGCGATCAAAGGATTTTGCACATGCTGATCTTGGCTTGAAGTTTTCTTCCAATGGTCCCAAGTCGACGGCTTCACCGATTCGGGAAACTGTGATCCACTTCGTGCCGCAAGTGATTTTTCCACGGGCCTTTACTTGGCCGATGAAGCTAAAGTTGGGGGGGGGGGGGGGAGCTGCACTAGTCCCACTTGGCAAGCAGAAAGAACTGGTGGTAAAACTCATATGACACCTTAGTGCCTCGAGCAGATGATATCCCTGTCGGCAAGATGGAAGGAGAGATGATCGTCTTATACATTGTTCTGGAGGTGTCATCAGCCAAAGGAGCCCCCATGGTGAGCTTGTAAGGATGGTCGAACTCGTGCTCCAGACCATAAGGATACCACAAGACTTTGTCCTCTGGTAGACCCTTGTAGAAGCTTTCGAACCAATCGGCCAGTTGATCCGACGCGTTGACCGA
>CM017444.1:7039307-7116433 GCA_007726485.1 Eragrostis curvula | reverse complement strand
AAAAGAGGACATGGCTATGCAAAAGAAAAAAAGAAGACTCACAAAAAGATGAGCAAGATAAAGAAAGAGAAAAATGCTCATGTACAGAGCATGAAAAGAAAAGAAAGAAAAATGATAGCCATGTCTCGGAAATACAAACAAAGAGAGGTAAAATCCAATAAAGGAGTCGTCACATATAAACATCCACACATCCATCCACACATGCACTTCTTGATCAAGGTTGTATGACTTGAATTCTCCGTGGATCCTTTCTTTTGGTTCAGCAATATTTGTGATACAAGTATGCCTCTTCTATCCCTACCTTGAGCTCCACATACAAGCCTTAGAAGTAGGACAAAAAGAGGCAAGATAATGCTCTGGTAAGGAAAATACACTTTTTGAGCGATCCGAGAGAATCAATAGAGGAGCAAGAGCTATGTTGTTTATATTTTTCAAAACTCTTTCAAAAACCCAAGGTATTTAGTAGGTGAAGGCAAGGTGACTTAAGTCATGAATCGTTCCACTTTTCAATCATCCAAGAATACATGTTAGCCACCATCATGTTCACAGGTGGAAAGGTGTGGCTTGTAATAGCTTGTGTGCAGATTTCATTTACCTAAGGGAAGAGTTCCTCTCAGTTTCCACTCACAGCTTTACTCGAGGACGAGCAAAGAGCTAAGTGTGGGGGATCTTGTTGACGGTCCTTACGACCCTTTTTTACCGTCAACTTTATGCACCTTTTGGACCTAACACCATCACCAAGAGTAAACATAGGGCTTATTTCTAACAAATTCCACTAGTCTTGGTGAAATTATGAGTGCAGGTGCAATTCGTATAAAAACAAGGGAAAACAGGCTCCAAGCATGAACTTTTGCAATCAACAGATTTTCCCGGACTAAAGAACTTAGTCCAAAAGCCCAAAACCACAGAATCAAGTGTCAAGATCAAATAATGCAAGTGGATTGGGCCTGTACACAGCCAAGGGAGGAAGCCAGAGGAAGATGAGGCCCAGTGGGGCCCAGGCCAGGTCGGCCGACCTGACAGGGAGCCCCCCCTGGACCATCTTTTTATGGCGTTTCACAACCGACCTCTGGAGGTCGGTTCCCACTGCATTAATTGTCACCGACCTCGGGAACCGCCTCAAAGTTGCCGACCTTCCAAGGCTATAAATAAAGGGGTACCCCCCTCTCTCAACACAACAACACACCACAAGACACAAGACTCTCCTCATTTCCAATCCACAGGCCGAGAGCCTCTTGTATTTTAGTAGAATAGGAGAGAGGGCAAGGAAGAGATAGGAGTTCTCCTCCCCTTTTCATTGGAGGTTTAGTTCCTATTCTTTTACCTTGGCGTGTAAACACTTCTAGTGATTATACGTGGTGATTATCTATCTATTGAGCTTTATCATTCGTCTAGGCATAATTCTTGTTAAACTCGTTCAACGGGATCGTCGCTCCGCAAGGAGTGCTCTAGTTCTCTGAATCAGTATCAGGCCGGGGCTAGAGTAGTGATCGATAGCATAGACGTGGTGTCTAGGCTGGAGGTTGCCTTTGACCGCTGTGTGCTCCACGGTTTGTAGAGGTAGGTGGCAGGAAGTGACAGCCCTGTCCATCCAAAGGAACCCTCCACGTTCGGGTACATAGTAGAGCCATTAGCCGGAGTGGCTTGGCAGACCAAAGCCTAAGCCGGTGCTCGAAGTAGACGAGTAGAACCTGAATTCGTCTAGCCTTAGAAATATCTAGATAATAATCACCCTCTCAATCCTAAGCTGCTAGTTGTCTTGGTTGTCCTTGGGTAAAAACTTGCCTTGCGGTAGAATAACTCCGTTCCTTGGGGAAAACAAATACGATACCTTGGAATACTCCCGGGTGAAGTGCTACAACGGTATTCCGTGCGCTTGCGGATTTATCTGTGACGTAAGAAATACCAACACTCAACTTGCATCAGGTTATAAGCCAATTGTGGAGATAGTTGATTTAGAAGAGAGAGACTGGTGAAAGGAGATCATCGATTATTTGAAAGATCCTTCCAAATCGGCTCCAAGGAAATTAAGGTACAAAGCTTTGAAATTCGTAATGCTTGGCGATGAGTTATATTATAGAACTCTAGAAGGAGTATTGCCCAAATGTCTGAATCTGGAAGAAGCCAAAGTAGTCATGTGTGAAGTTCATGAAGGAATTTGTGGAACTCATGAATCGACGCACAAGATGAAGTGGTTGATCAGAAGAACTGGATATTTTTGGCCGAATATGATGGAATAGTGCTTCAAATATTATAGAGGTTGCCAAGACTGTCAGAAGTTTGGAGATATCTAGAGTACCTGCATCGGCCATGAATCCTATTGTCAAGCTATCCAAAGGGTGGGGAATTGATATGATCGGCCAAATCTATCATGCTTCTAACAAAGGGCATAAATTCATATTGGCAGCCACAGACTATTTCACCAAGTGGGTGGAGGCTATATCCTTGAAGAAAGTCACATCCAAGGATGCCATCAATTTTGTGAAGGAGCATATCATCTACCGATTTGGAATTTCGCAGACGATTACTACTGATCAAGGGTCAATTTTCACTTCGGAGGAGTTCACCGATTTCGCTGCCAGTATGGGGATCAAGTTATTGAATTCATCACCTTATTATGCCCAAGCCAATGGTCAAGCAGAAGCTTCCAGCAAGAGTTTGACCAAGCTGATTAAGAGGAAGATTCTGGAGCATCCTCGCCGATGGCACACTATTCTGGCCGATTCACTATGGGCGTATCGGATGGCATGTCATGGTGCTACACAAGTGACTCCATATCAGTTGGTCTATGGTCATGAAGCTGTGTTGCCATGGGGGACTAACATCGGCTCAAGGAGAATTGCAATTCAGAATGAATTGACCGCCGATGAGTACCATAATTTGATGGCCGATGAGCTAGAATACTTATCTCAGCATCGGCTAAGAGCTTTAGAGAAGATCGAGGAGAATAAGGCTAGAGTTGCTCGGTACTATAAGAAGAAGGTGATAGAGAAAGCTTCCCTATTGGTTCCAAGGATAATCGGTATGGGAAGTGGTCACCTGCATGGGAAGGTCCTTATCGGGTAAAAGATTGTGTGCCGGGCAATGCTTATATTTTGGAGACTTTGGAGGGAGAAAAGTTTAGCAGAGCACTTAATGGGAAATATCTCAAGCCGTATCATCCTATCTTTTGGATCGATTCGTGAGCTAAGCTAAGTTGATCAATAGCCGATGTGTGACATCGCCTTTAGATAGCCGGTACGATGTATCGCGTTTAGACCAAAACATGTAAAGCAGAAAAGACTCATTGAAACAAAAGGCCGATTTGATATATCTTATCATGTCCAAATTTCAAATCGGCCACGAAGGACCATGGAGGATTACAAAAGGATGAAGTCCTAAGCAAGATATCGGCATAGAGCTTCCAGGGCTTCAAGACTAATCTGATCGGCGGTGTTGATGATGGCGGCGTCTTCTTCGGCCGATCCAGGGATTGGCTTCAGCTCTTGATTTTTCTTCATGGTCTGCCGCACCACCGATCTAAGCTTCTCCTCCTGAGTCTAGCGCAGTGCTGGGAGCTCATCCAGATGATGTTCAAGGGAGGTTATGGCCTCATATTTCTAGTTCAAGGCCAATTCTAGATCTGCTGCCTCCTTCCTCAGTTGGTTGATCTGCTGGCCAATTATCTATCCGGTCCAGCTCAGCCTTCTCAACATCGGCTTGGGCCCGAACTTGATGGATCTCCCGACTCGCAGTTGACTGGGAGGCACAAGCTACTTGGCGTTTGCGGGTGATCAGGACGGGAACCCGATGCGCTTCCATGTAGGTTGCTGAGTTCAATTTCAGCGCTAGTTGTTTGGCAGAGATTCGGCCAACCTTTGGATGGTGTCTTTCAACGAGGACGAATTGTCTACCAGTCGGTCAATCGGCTGTTCCAATACTAGTTCCATCCTTGCTGGTTCTGCCTTGATCTCTTCCGGAATGCCTGGTTCTTCAGGAGGTGTCACGACCACATTGAGCGTGTCTAGATCAAAATTGAAGAGATCGGCGTACTCCTGCAAGAAAAGGTGTTTAGAGTCGGCGGAACCAAAGGTGAAATCAGACTGAAATTTGATGAAGCGTAAGATAGTTACCTGGGAAGTAGAGCTTTTGGAGACCGATCCGGTAATGTTCTCATTCGCCAATTTCTCTCCTTGGTCGGCCACGGCTTGATACTCCGTTGGTTCTTCACTTGGAGCTCTTTGGATGATCGGTGGACTTGGAGGTGCAGCGTGCTCTGGTGAAGGCACGGTTTGAGTGTCTTGCTGATCTTCTTCTTCTAAGTGTTCAGCGTGAATCGGCGAAGAGACCGCTGTCAGTGATCGGGGAGGAGGTGATCTTGGACTTTCTTGAGCTACCTTCATTTCAATATCATTTCAATACCTTCATTTCAATATCGTAGAAATCGGCCGGAGCTCTGGAGCAGACCCAGTCGGTGAAGGCGACCGAACCATTGGGATAAACCCAACCGGCGAAGAAGGCACTGCTGGACTCTGGGGTGCATCGACGATGGGAGGTTCCTGCTATAAGAAGAAATTTTCATCAAAAGAGGTAGTATGCAAGTTGAACCGACATGAAGTTGTGACGGGACTTACTTCTGCCATTTCTGTAGCTTCTGCAGCTTCTAGTTCGTCGAACAAAGCATCCAAGTCAGTCTTGCTGTTCTTTGGGGCACGGCCTCATTTGGCTGCCACCTTCTTTCTTTTGCTTCGGGTTGAGGCCGATGGAGTTGGATCCTGCACAAAAAAGTTATTGAGCATGGAGTTCAGTTGTATAGGTCAAATCGGCAAGAAGGGACAAACCTGGAATGCGACTGAATCATCCAAGACAATTGGCTCGTTGGCGTGGGGGATCTCCACGTCTGGAGCCGGCGAGAAAGCAGGATTTGCCGATGATGCTGGATCGGCGGCGGTTGTTGGATCGGCCAGTTTGGCCGATGCTCTGGTCACTCTCTTCGGTGCAGCAGCTTTAGCCGCTGCCTTTGCTGCAGCCTTAGCTTGAGCTTTTGCGGCCAATTTAGCTGCGACTGCAGCCATCGATGCCCGCAGCTTTTCTGGCGTCTGCCCTGGGACGTTGTGCCTTTGGGAAGCCTTCCTGGTTGATTGTTGCCGTGGAGCTGCCACAAGTTTTGAAGGAGTTGGCGCCCTGAAGCCAAGTGTTGGCTCGTCGGCAGGAGGTCCATACTCAATCGGCAAGCCCAACGGGCTGATCATCGGCAGAATGATTGGTGCCTGAAAATTGAAAAATAAAGGGTGAGATGCCGATCAGTGAAATAATCAAGAAAGGAAAGATGGGAAAGGAGAGTACCGCGTCAGAAGGCGCTCGTTCCTGGTCAATTTTGTGCAGAATCGATTCAAGCGCTTCGGAGAACAGATGAGGTTTCTAGGCCGACGACTAGCGATCAAAGGATTTTGCACATGCTGATCTTGGCTTGAAGTTTTCTTCCAATGGTCCCAAGTCGACGGCTTCACCGATTCGGGAAACTGTGATCCACTTCGTGCCGCAAGTGATTTTTCCACGGGCCTTTACTTGGCCGATGAAGCTAAAGTTGGGGGGGGGGGGGGGGGGGGAGCTGCACTAGTCCCACTTGGCAAGCAGAAAGAACTGGTGGTAAAACTCATATGACACCTTAGTGCCTCGAGCAGATGATATCCCAGTCGGCAAGATGGAAGGAGAGATGATCGTCTTATACATTGTTCTGGAGGTGTCATCAGCCAAAGGAGCCCCCATGGTGAGCTTGTAAGGATGGTCGAACTCGTGCTCCAGACCATAAGGATACCACAAGACTTTGTCCTCTGGTAGACCCTTGTAGAAGCTTTCGAACCAATCGGCCAGTTGATCCGACGCGTTGACCGATCCAGGTATGGTGGCCATAGCTTCGCCGAAGGACCTGCATCGGCGTTGGCCGTCCTTGATCTCATCTCCAGGTACTGGTTCACTGACTAGCTTGCATCTGAAATCCTTCAACTTGGGCAGTTTGACAAATACTTTCATGAAGTAAGTGTTCAGCCAGAGCTGAACAAACCACCAAGGTCCTTGCACGTTTTTGGCCGATTCATTACGACGGAGATGGAATGAAGTGTCATACAGCAGATCATAGGTAGCTCCTAAGAGAAATCGGCCAAGGGGAGATCTTTTCTTTGCCACGAGCCCTTCTGCCAGGTACTGGAAATTATTGGTAGGACCCTTGGTCGGCCGGCAGAAAAGGAATCGGTCAAGCCACATGTTAAGGAAGGCTGTGTGTTCTCTCTCATTAACCAGTTCTTCCTCCTTGTTATATTCGGCCATATAGTTGCCCCAACCTCCCAGATCCTTGGATGTTTTTAATCGGTGAGTGGAGATGACCTTAATGCTGCATGGATTTGCTGAAGCGGTGATATCTAATCCAGTAAGTTGGTCGATATCCATAAGGTTAATTTGCTGGGGTCCATGGCCGAAAATGAAGGCATATCAGAGCATCGGACCAAAAGTATCCGCAGGCCGATAACTGGGGTCCTCTACGTTTCATATCCAAGACTGCAAGGCCGATTGCATGGGCTATATCTAATTCTTCCCAATCGGCAAACTTAGATTCTGCTACCCTCTTGTACCAGTCAGTCCAGCCCTTCAGGCCAGTCGGCCATGACTGGAAACAGTTGTGCCAATCGGTCACTAAAGGGGTGTTGTGTTTGAAGGGCATTCTGTTGGTTTCGGCGTTTATAATCTCTACCGGGTCTTCAATGCTCATTGGACCAAGTAGGGTGAAACCGCTATTTACTGCTGGGATCAAGATCTAGTTGCGAGTCTCCTAATAAAATAGAGGGAAAAGACAGAAAAAAAGAAGAACAATCTACAGTAAAACCTAGCTATGAACAGAAAAAAGGAGGATGTGGAGAATGTTTTGTACCAATGGGATCTCGCTGGACTTCGCAGCAGAAGAGGGCCCACCGGAAGATGAAGGGGCCGCCATACTCGCCGGAGCTGAGGAAGTCGCCGGACCTGGAGCAGAACCGCTCGCCAACGCCGAGGAGGAAGAAGCCATGGTCTCGAAGGAGTTGGTCGCCGACGGAGAAGCTCACCACAGAATGACTCGCTGCTGCTGCTCGAGCCCGAGTTCGCCGCCGCTCGGAGGTGAGGTGACCTAGATCCGCCGCTGCTAAAGCTCTGACCTAGATCTGCTGCTGCTCGGTGGGAAGAAGAAGAAGGGGCACAGTGAGTGGAAGCGGCGCGGTGAAAATGAAGGGGTAAAAGAAAAGTGACCCTATGGGGCCCATTTATAGCCGGTCAACCCTAACGGCTCCAAAGGAAGTCAGGCGGATTTTTGGGAACAGAAGATTCGAAAAGGTTTGTTCCAAGAAATCCATAGCGAAAAGATAAACTTTCCACGCCGGATTTGGGGGGCATGTGTTGACGCCAGATTTTGGCAGGCCCAGAAGATGAGCTCGTGCGGATTGGATAGCAGAATCGGCCAAGCCCAGAAGCTGTTCAAGACCAAAGAGAGGCTGGGCCTGGAGAATTGTCAGGAAGCTCCTGGCTGATTTGGGCTTTGAAATCAGCCCAGGAGAAAAGCGCATAAAGTTGTGGCCCTGCCATATTAGATAGTCGATTTAGAGTTAGAATCGGATTAGAGATATAGAAAGTTTGAATAGTTTCCTTTTCTTAGTAATAGTGTCCGCATCGGACTCCAGTTTTGTATTGGGTATAAATATGTACCCATACCCTTTGTAATCGGATATACACACAATCAATACAATTTCGGCGCATCGCCACCTTAGTTTCTTTCGACGAGTTCTTAGCTTGGATCGACTCCGATCTTGGCAAGAAGCTTCCGTCACCAGGTAACTATGCATCTACTGATCGACATGTTCTTTCATTACATGCGCAAGTGCTAGTTATCTGATATGTCGATCTGGCCGATTAGGCATGTTTAGGGTTTCGATCACATCTTTGGACGATTCAGTGAATATGCATGATTGGACAGATCGGCGTATCGAGTCATTGCTTAGTTGATTTACTACGTTAATCATGGTATGATTTGCCGATGAGATTAGATTCGTATTGACAATGGTCGATCTGCTTGTTTCATCGATTTCGTATTATATGGTTAATGTATTTTTTTGATTAAGTAATTCTATTGGTGCATCTAGCCGATGAAAGTTCATCATGATATCATGCCGATTCTGTTTGTTTACTTATGATTTGGCCGATTAGATATGCATCGACTACAGCTTGGCCTGTTATTCTGATTAGTTGGATCATGAGTAAATTAGCTTGTTTGCATGATTGACCGATTCGTTCGGAGTTTATAGCCGATTGCTTATCTAATGGATCTTGTTCTAGTCAGTAATTATATATTTCTATCTTTTATACTGGAACATGCCACAGTGCCAAAATGAACAGGACAATCATTGTTATTCCATAAGACATGTTCACCGACTATGTGCTTTTATATCACTTTACATGCTTAGCCGATTTTATATATATCTTACATGCATTATTATTTTCTTGTCTTTCCGGGAGGCTGATCGTATCTTTTGATCCATCGGCCAATACCAAAATCGGCCGACTGGCCGATTCCCGGCTGTTACTAACCTTTACTCTTGCTGGTTGCAGGAACAAACCAGCTGGCGTGCTCGGAGCATTGATTGGAGCCTGCACTTGAGTTAAGCAAATCTCACAGGTCCCTGGGTTAGGTTTTTATACCAACACGTCCGTAAAATTTGGTCTCCTATGCCATTGTTGATCATTCTGCACTAGACATGCTCAAACCGACGTAAAAAATTACAGTTTACCTCCCTCCAGCCTTCAGCGCGAGCTCAGGTACCGCCGGCTTGTCGCGTGCGGGCCTCGGCGGCACTGTACACCCATGGCAGACCGAGAGGCGAGAGGAGATAGGGAGAGGGCCCGTTCGTCATCAAACAGAGAACTGACTAAATCAAACGGCGATGGCATTGAGAGGTTGGAATTTAAGGGCCGATGGCACCGATGGGAAACAGGTTTCTGCGGTGGCTCACGAGGGAATAGAATTTAAGCCGATGGTACTCAAGGGATTTTCCCATAGAAGAATGATATTATGTAGGAACGAATTTAAGCACGTCTAAATAAAGAAAACGAAAAAAGAGGACAGGGTTTTCCCTTCCGTTATTCTGAAAAAATAGGATTAAACGTCAGATGTTTCTCTAAGATGGGGTGAGGAGGGAGATTAAAGACCATATGTTTTATTTTTTTCTTATATTTTAAGATTTTTTTTACTACTAGCAGCAATGCACCTGTGTCACAGACGTGTGTTGTGAATTGTTCGGAGCCAAGAAATGAAATCATGCACATTCACAAGATGGAATAAAATTTTGGTCGAAATTTCACAAATTTCGATGGTTTTCCTTTATACCGAAATTTCATTTCCACCTGTCCCCTCCGATTTTTTCTAAAAACCTGTAGGGAAGACCATGTTCACGAGCATGTTAAAGAGCTAAACCTGACAGATAGGTTTTTCACGTTGGATCGAGCATCCACCTAGCGTTGCTGCCTAATGATCGAATGAAGAAGCTATGTGCTTTGGGCTTGTCGTCGTCTGAATACCGAGCGTCCCGTGCCTAGGCATGGCCTTTGCCGTTGCCAAATGCCCATCATACAAGGTAAAGAAGTAGAGGACTCCGCTCATTGTGCTTTAGACTTGTTGACTCTGTTTTGGTGTTCGTGCTATGTGCTGGGTCAGCACGTTGTGTTCTTAATACCTTAGTGTGTGGTTTTTTTTATGGATGTAATAAGAAACAGCTCTATGCATTGATCGATGCAGCAGCTGGGATATTATTTTAATAATATTTTCTTTTCTAAAAAAAGGACCCCGCTCATTACGCAGCAAGCAAACTCGCCGTCACTGCTACTTGAGGTTGGTCAGGTCGTTGGAGGACCTCCGCGGAGGAACGGGTGATGGCACGTCCTTTCCATACACAGCCGATGCAGGTCTCCTTTTCATACACAATCCATGATATTTTTTGTATTCGTACGTGAGCTGGTTGGATTTTTTTCCCTGCTAGCCAAGACGATGTCTAATCATGTGATTATGTTCTTTACGTGAACGCGAAAACTGCGGGCATACGTCATACATACATGGGCATATACGTTTTTGAATCGGATTATTTTTCAGAACATGCACGATGACTATGGTTTCCAACCAAGTGCACCCCAAAAATCACTTGTATGACGATCTAACGGAAGAGATTGTCTCTGTACACTTAAACACATCTAGGGCGTTGGATATGAAGGAGACTGTCTGAATCTTACGGCCCTGCTCTTTCCGGCACTACTACAGTTCACTCTACTGTAAGCTGCTTTAGACCCCTAGCATAACCGCTTATGAGCAAACGGAAGGATAAGAAACTCCCTTGCCTAAGCGGTCCTATTAGCCGCTTGTGGCAGAGAGGACCCAACCAAAGAAAATTCTTACACAAGCGGCTATTTTGGGATCAACAGCCGCTTGTGCAACCACATAAGAGGCTGGCGCAACCAGAACCCTAACTCGCGCCATCGCCGTCGCTGTTGACGTCGAGCAGGCTGCTGTGCCGACGCTGCCTCAGTCATTGTCATACTCGACCACTGAAAAACAAGCCGCCTCCGATCATCTCGTTGCCGCCGTACCGCAACCGCCTCAGGGAAGGGGATTAATCGCCGCCTTGAGAGGACGTCGGCCAGATCCGCCACCCGTCACCGTCCGGACGCCGCCGTCGTCGCCCACCTCGTTCCGCCGGCTGTCTGGAAGCAACGAAGAGGGGGGGGGGGGGGGGGATCCAAGGAGAGAGAAGAAGGGAAAACTAGCGAGGGACTGAGGGAGAGACTTACCGTGCTCACCATAGCCGCCGGGATCTGCTGTAGCCGCCTGGCCGCCGGGAAGCCGTGGCCGCTCGGGATCCGCCATGGCCGCCGGGGGCCAAAGAGGAGGGGCTCGGGGAAGGGCTCTGCTGGGGAACGAGGAGGAGGGGCTCGGGGAAGGGCGCCGCCGGATCTGGCCTCGTGCCGCCGTTGCCTTCCGTTTGGTAGTGCGGGGATGTTTCTTTGGTAGATATTGCAAAGGGCTAACTCACACCTTTATAGATTAGGTTAGGTGCGCTATAGTAAAAGGGAGCGGTTATGCCGCGTCCGTACGCGCATTAGGGGATAGCGCGTACCATCCCTCCGCCTGCCACGCGTCCGACCGGCGGTCGGAACGCCGCCCACCTCCTCGCCTTCTTCCTCGCCCTCCGGCCCCGCCCACCGCCAGCCAGCCGCCCGTGGCTCCGGCGGCGCTCGCGCCGCATCGCCACACCGCCGCGCCGCCACCCACCGCCATGCCGGCCACCGCCCCCCGAACAAATCCTTCTAAGCTCGCCGGAGATAATGGTTTCCGCCGCTGCCGCCGTCCCGGGCAACCCAAACCCCTAACCCCGCCGGCGATAACCGCCACCCGCGACGTGGCGGCGCCCTCGCCGCCGCGTCGCACCGCCCGCCCCCACCCTGCGCTCCGCCACCACCTCGCCCCCGAGCTTCACCGCCGGCGATAACCACCACCCGCGAACGCGGTGGCGCCATCGCCGCCGCGTTGCGCAGCCCGCACACGGCCCGCGCTCCGCCACCACCTCGCCTCCGCACTCCACCGCTGGCGCTAAGCCACCACCGGCGACGTGGCGGCGCCCTCACCGCCGCGTCGCGCGGCCTTCGCGCATGGGCCGGGCCGCACCGGACGCGCGATAACGCGCGGGCGCGTACAGGTGCGCGATAGAGTTTCCGATAGTAAAATGGTCATCTCCTTATCTATTATCTTTACTCCTTATTATTTGGCTTATGAGTCCACTCCGGTGCAACGTGCGTCGCGCATCAAAAATTCGGCGCCTATAGGTGGGGCCCACTCCGAGATTACCACCCCCACCCCACCACGTGATTAAAGAAAAAAACGCAGGCGCTCTCGGTTCCCTCGGTCCGCCCGTCGCCGTCTCTGCCGCCGCCGCCTCCTGCCCGTCCCCCTCCTCGCCATTGCAGCGCGTCTCCATGGCTCGTAGAGGAAGGCGTGGCGCGCCACGCTGTCGCCGTCCTGGAAGCTGCCGCCGCGGCCGGAGGTTGAGGAAGCGACTGCGGCGGCGCGGAGGGATCGGAGTCCTGATACAGATGAGTTTTCCCCGTCGCCCAAGCGGCCAAGCGAGCCCTGCTGGCAAGGTCCGCCACACAGCGCCGAAGAACGTCGCCCCGCGATGCCGGAGGAACCCCGCACGCCGGACGAACGCCTCCCCGCACGTGATTTGGGGGTTCAGAAGGAGGCCGCCTCGATCTTGGGGGACGAATCCGGCGGCAACGGCGGCGGAGTTGTCTTCTCTGCGGACCTCCTCATGCAGCTCCTCCTCTGCCTCGCCTCAGCAAAAGAGACCCCGTCGCCATTGCATAGGGAAACTGTGGATTTTGCTTTGCACGGTCGGGCTGTGCCAAACTCTTGGAGCGTTCCTTGATGAAAGGTGAAGTTTTCAACGTAAGACAATCATTCATCCCTGAGGATTTGATACATGCCTTTTTTTGTTGTTGCAGTGTTAGCTCTCATTTGGTGAATTCAACCTCACAGCGTTACGCCGTCAATTCTACAAGCTTTTTCATAATCATGGACCTTGTAAGAAACTGAAACTGTTTGCTGCCAATTGGGTAATCAATAGTGATGCATTTACGTTGGTTATGCTACATAGCTTATTTATTCTGTATCACAATCAAGATTTATCAATATCTGTTTTGTTTTAGGAGAAATTTTCAGTCGAAATATGTTGTTCCAACTTAATCTTGACATGACAGGCGATATCCATTCAAGTACAGCTAAAAATAATCACTCTTCGTTGCTCCAGTCTTTGAAAATTCCAATTTGGTAAGCCTCGCTGCTATTCTCTTTGGCATGGACTATGTGTCGCGCTCTGTTATCTCTTACAATTTGATTGTGTGTGGATTTAGAGGTTGAGAGAACACTGATTTAGTGGTGGTAATAAATTGCTAAATTCCCATATCCCCGTCGTCAGTGACATCTTGCCTCCTCAACTACGCCGTCTTCATTAATTTTAAGTCCCGCATTGTTACCTAATATCTGTGTGATGCAATTAACTAATATCTGTGTTCACGTCGTAATGATGGTGCAGGAGACGGTAAGTCGAGCCACTGCCGTAGTGATATCTGTAGCTTGGGTGCTGGATGATTGTCCAGGTCTGCAGTTGTTTGCTGGAGGATACCATTCTCCTCACGAAGGTCAGAATCTACTCCCCCTCCCTAGCAAGTAGTACAAGATGATATACCACATGGATTGGTGCAAGAATCAAATTTAAAAATGAAAAACACCAGTAGCTCATGTGTTTCTTTTGGTGCTGAACGATCAAATTCTGACGACGTTGTTGGAGATTTTAACCTTCGACAAGACTGCACGTTGTCACCATTGTCAATGTATGTTCATTGACTGCATGCACTGGACGCGATGCTTCTCTGCTATTTGATCAACCAGGTACATGATTCTGCATTGAAGTTAGTTACGCGGGTTCTTTGCTTGCTTGGTGTTTATTATTACTTTCACTCTGGTTAGAGTGTATTAGCACAGGTTGGATATAAATTGGTTTGTTTTTTTTTTCTTTTTAAAGTTATGGTCTTTTCGTGTCTGTGAGAGAAAAGGCACATAAGATACACTATTTTTTTTAATTTACAGAGGAAATACTATTTTGATAATGATACAAAATTATGCTATTGGGATGGTAAATATTTGGCTTCCCTCTCTATCACTTGTCAAACCTCATGGCTAAATACTTTGTCCTTAATTGGATATTTTATTTTGTATTCAGCTATTTGCTATGCTTTTGTATCCAGCGAACTCGCAAGACTTTGCATGAAGAACTACAGTTAGATTGTTAATTGCCTGTTGTATGTGTATCTGTAATAGGCAACCATACTCTTTGTGTTTGAAGCTTTCAAAGTAATGGCACTGTATCTCCACATTTATAGTAACTGCAAATTATTAGTGTAGATAAATTCTCTAGGAGGATTTAGTTTAACCATCCATGCTTTTTGGTTCTAAGTTCTATTTCTTTTCACTTTGCTCTAGGGCTGTAGTAGGTAAATTCGTGTCATAATGGTGAAAAATAATTTATTGGCTATGCACTGATTCTTGACGAGCCTTATTAGAGTTTATTCATTACCATGAGTTGTGCAAGCTCAATTGACAAAAGCATGGTAGTTCTGTTGTTATTCTTGGATCTGCTTAGATTTCTTCAATCGTGCAGGCACTCTTTAAGTACTCCCAGTACAATCCGACACATGTAATTATTTCCTAATTATCATGGCCACCACATTTGCTGACCTCACAGTTCAAAAATTTATTGGCTATGCACTGATTCTCGACGATCCTTATTAGAGTTTATTCGTTACCTTGAGTTTTGCAAGCTGTATTGACAAAAGCATGGTAGCTCTGTTGTTATTCTTGGATCTGATTAGATTTGTTCAATCGTGCAGGCACCCTTTAAGTATTCCCAGTACAATCCGACACAGGTAATGATTTCCTAATTATCATGGCCACCACATTTGTTGACCTCACAGTTCAAAATATGATAAGGCGTTATGTTTTTTCTTTTCCGTGCTATCATTTTTAGCTAACTACCGAGAACTAATGTAATATGAATGGGTGATTTTCTATACCGTAATCATATACAAGATTGTAACCTCAGAAGGTGAAAAAATGTTGAAAAGGTGGAAAAGGACATTGTATGACTTATTGCAAGTCAGAAAGTTCTTATTTCTGCATTTGTGAATGGATAACCTCTTCTTTATATCTGATTTTTATTGATAATATGACAGTAATGATTTGTTCACTTTCTTGAAGCTAAATTGTCACCTTACAATAAAATTATGAATGCATCTGTGGTCAGTCCTATTTTTTTTGTCATGTTAGTGTTCTTTTTCATCTAGATGTGACATGAATATTCTAGGTATATGGCAAATTATAAAACAAGTTAGGCGATTATCTGATCCACATAGCATTTGTTTGATTTGATTCGTTCCATGGCCGGGGCGAGTTGACCACGCCAGGGCTAATCCAAGTAACTGCATGCAGGTCTAATATGGATATAACAAGTCCAAAATAAAAATACATGTTCAGTCTTCTTGCTTAACAATGTTCATTTTTTTTTTGGTTGCAGCTCTGTGTCAACACAATTTTTAGTAGCATCGATATGAGGATTAAGGTTAGGGTGGGATTATGGATAAGAGAGGTACATTAGGGAGGTGAAATACAGAGGAGAGGATATCACTGCAAAAATAAATAATGCACATATTTTTCTCTGAATATTATTGTTTCTTTGTTTTTTTTTTTCTTGAAGTTGGTAGCAGGATTTAGCAGGAGTAGAGAGGGCCTCTATTTGTTTGTTGGTGGTAAAAAGGACGCTAAGAGAGAGCAATGGATGGATTGTCTTGTGAATTGTATTGAACTCTTGTTTATTAGTTTTCTTTATTGGTGGTAACACAGACAATGGAGATATTCATAGGCTGATTGACTTTTGAATTGCAATATAAACTTTCCTATACGTATAATAGATGGACGTAAATTCATGTCTTTGTTATATTGCGATATATATTGGATGCTTCCCTAACATATGACTAATTCTTCAAGTAGATAATGTGAATGATATTTTACTTGCACAACCATGACAGCATTCACGATAAATATAAATATGGACAATTCAAGGTTTTTTTGAAAAAATACACAATCCACGGGCAAATTCATTTAAAATCTATTTACGTACATTCTCTCACAAGAATGGCTAAAAATAATGAATTGGAGTCTACAAAATAAAATTATATTTGCCTTAACTAACTACTTTATTTTGAAAAAAAACGTCAAGTCCGTAGCAACGCACGGGCACTTTTGCTAGTACTCCTATTATTTTCGTTGTGAGTTCACGTGCGTCGCAGTCTCCGTCCTCCGTAAAAATTTCGGGGCTGACATGCGGGCCTGCTGCTCCATAGATCGCACGAGAAAATCCTTTTTCTTTCGCATTGCCTCGCGCGGTCGCGCCATCTTCCGAAACCGAACTGAACTGCTCTCCCGATCTCCCTCCAACCTCCCCAACCCTAATCGAGCCGCAAGATCGGAGCAGCAGGATGGGCGGAGGGAGAGCAAGGCGACGCCGGCGGCGAGGGCGTCGTCGCGAATGCCGCCGCCGCTGCCCGCAGCTGAGGAGATCGATGCGGAGGACTCGCGGCTGCCTTGGGTGAGCCTGCCTCCGCCGTCTCCCGCTCGCTCTCCCACATCCCTGTGCCCGTGCGCGCCGCTCCAACACCGCCCGTGCGCCGCGAGATTCCTCCTCAACCGCGCCGGCGGATTACAGATGACTTCGCCGGCGCTGGCGCCATCGGGCAGGTGTGCCAGGTCATTGGTGTCGTCGTGGACGTGCGGTTCCATGAGGGTCTGCCCCCGATCCTGACGGCGCTCGAGGTGCTCGACAACAGCATCCGCCTCGTGCTCGAGGTGGCTCAGCATCTTGGAGAGAACATGGTGCGCACCATCGCTGTGGACGGTACCGAGGGGCTCGTTCGCGGCCAGCGCGTGCTCAACACCGGTTCTCCCATCACTGTAAGTCCACCCCTCTCGCTCCTCATATCCTATGGCAAGTTAAGAGGTGTTAGATGATCCGGTTGTAGGAATCTGTGTATTGATTAATCAGTGCTTGCATTATGCTGACGAATTGACGCCGGCTGGATTTATAACTGGTCCATATCTCAAAAATCAGTTAAGCATGGACTGCAAAAAATTGACACCAACTGCTCTAATGCTTTATTGATATTCGCAATCCTAATCTGTAGATTCGTGCTTGTGTCCATTCGTCTCATCTGGGCACTCTGAAAATATGTACCATTTCAATAATTTGGTAAAGGTGCTGCATGCCCATTGATGCCATGGTCCCAAACCCATGCAACACTTGTAAAAAAGAGGATGGTGAGTGCATGCTCATGGTAAACACCCCCTGGAGGTGGATTTTAAGAGTGTGGAGTTCAATTTAATTCTCTCTCCTGGCTGTAATCATTTTAACTGCAACCCATATTGTTCTTTTGCGACAGTTCCATATTTGTTTATCTCTTGCGTATAACTTAAAGGCTTAGGAATTAATCCCCTCCACTGAATTCTGATTGTTTGTAAGAAAAATTGACCATCACTTCAAAGGGTGTAATGATAATAATTGTTAATTAATTTCCACAGTTACAATATGCTACTTGGATATTGGTTGGATATTACTCGCATTTGCTTATCCTGATCCATAAGCCCCAACTTTGAACCTACAACGGGTTTGTAGGATGTATTTTGATATTCTAACGAAATAAAAATTAGATGCACTCGGTTCCAAATTAATGTAGGATTCAAAAGATTTTAGGTACAGTTTTCCTTATTGTGACAGCTGAGGGCATGGAGGGTACTCCAATCAATAAAACTATTTACGGGTTTGAATATATAGCATAGGACCTAATAGATTTTGAGATGAAATCATTAACAGTGCAATAAAACCTAAAAGACTATTTTGTAACTCCTGAGGATGGAAATAATATGGAAACAAATTAAGAACATTATCTAGCTCTAGGTTGTGTTCTAATTCTGAAGTACCACAGCACCCTCGATCATCCTTGTCATCTAGAACCACAGAGAGGCGAGTGCTCACTGCTTCTATGCGCGCACACAACTTAAGCTGGATTCGCTTGTTCTGAGGATTATTTTTCTCTGTCTAACTTGAGATTGATTTTGCTTGCAGGGCAGCATTTGCTTACAGATGTGATATTTTTTTCCTTTTCTAACTTGACCAGTGATGATAATGTGCCAATCAAGTGCAATCTCTAATGCGCAAGCTAGCAAGGTATGATGAGAATTTGTGTTCTCCCGTGCCTTAATTTGGAACAATTGTCTTATGTAGTTTGTCGATGCGTAGGTTTCTACACATAAGAAGGTTTTGTTTACAAGGACTCACTTTGAGCATTTTCTACATATATGAAGGTTTTGTTTTCCTCACCGAGAAAAGGATGATAGATTACTTGTATCTGGCATTGTAGTCCAGCTTTTTTAGAAATGGATATTGTAAAAATTTTAAAGCAAGTTTGCTTCATAACTGATAAGTACAGAACAATTGTGAAACCGTAAGCAGTTATTATTTTGTTTTTTACTGCCTGTCAAGGTTCATGGGTGCTGATTGATTCATTTGCTGATTCCTGTTTTTCGAGCATTGATCAAATTCTACTTAACTTTAGGATTTGAGGCAGTCTGGACAAGAATGCCCAATCAAATGGCTTGACTGACCCACCATCTTAAATAATATTTTTTTTCATCTCTGTTATACCAGACACTACAACACATTGTGAAACCAACTTTTGTTATTTTTTAATAATTTGTTAACAAAAGATGTGGATATCATGTTAGGGACATCGTTCAGTTCTATATATCACAACACGCTGTGTTAAATAATCCTGTTTGGATCCTTCTATGGACTTAGAATCATAAGGCGAGAAGATCATTTGCCATTACATTGTGTCTGTTTCTGCACTGTTCAAAAGATATACTCTTACAAAATTCGGTATGCGCTGACAATAATAGTTGTTGAGTTTAGTGGTGAACTAATAATTTTTTTCAGAACTTCAGTCCTGTTTTTTGGAACAGTACTGTTTATACATAATTAATGCATGTCATTATCGTTGGAGTGCAGGGTGTATCTTGGCTGAGTTGCTGACTAAAGAGAGGAACCAAGGTTAGCAGCGACATAATTTGATATTTGGCATATCAATCAACTTAAACTTGGTGTTGGGCTCAAATATGTGAAAAAGTATGAAAAATGTCTCTTAAATGATATGCCTGCGGATCCAATTGCACCGGAGATGTCCTTCTGGCTGCAGAAAAGTGACAATGCAAGCTTCAAAGGTGAGCTCCATAACTGCATGAAATGGTGATGGATTTTAACAGCATTTTGATGCGGTTCAATAGAGTTTTATTACTGCTCCAAACTGGTTTATGCATAAAAAATTGATATTGCTATATGCAAGCATGATTATAGCATAGAAAGCATATGTGATTGATGCATAGAAAATATATACTACTTGCTGTAAACAGGACAGTCAGCCAGTGAGTCTCGATAAATGGAGTGAAGTCGATCTGAAAAGATTATGACTGTCTATTTTATATTTCCATGGGTAGTCCCCATGTTCTCGTGTGTAGTTGCCTTTGATTCCGTGTGTGTTTGGCCGCCCCGCCTGTCTGGCAGAGCGACATGGGGTGCGTTGTAAACTCTTCTTTTTAATGAAATATGTGCAAATACACATTCTCGAAAAAATATATTTTTGTCGCACACGAACTTGTGTAACTTCAATTTGTGAGACATTCATCATTTCAGTGAGAGGGAGACAAATGGTGTGTTCATGTTTACATTGTTGATACAACTGAGTATCAAGATTTAGCTAATTCTGTCATGGTATGCATTGTGTGCATGTAGGCGCTCTCTGATTTCAGTACTTTGCATTAGCACATACTTTATGCATTGTGTGGGACTCACTGCTTCCTCGTTTTACCCAGCATGATCAGATAATTTCAATGACATGGATCTTTCCTCTGTATTTGTTTTTATCACATATGCTTATGATATAAGCAGAGATGCTTTAAATTCTACTCAATGGGTCACTGTATAGATTATTGCTAGCCCAATTTTGATATGATGAATACTATTTAGATGTTGTATTGCCTCTTAATCATTGTAAAGTTTTTTAAGCCCGTAGCAACGCACGGGCACATTTGCTAGTATTAATAAAAGAGCAAAAAAAGGAGCTCTCACATTAATCCTCAAGGTCTAGAAATTACCACGTTAATCGTAAAAAAAAAATAAACTACCCTTACATATTTGTTAAAATTACCCACCACTACCATTACGTAATGTTAGTCTAAAATACCCCCATGTACCCTGTAGCAAAATACCCTGTAAGAATTTACAACCAACGATAAAGCTAATCGAAAAAGTATTAATTGATCAGGGATCCCGGATTATTAGGTTATGAAACAAAACACCGGCGGCGGCCAGCATCCAACAAAAAGATCCCCCATGCAGAGGTCCTTGATGATGATCGTGCACCTGGCGTCATCTCCGAAGAGATGTCCATGCAGCCTGGAACTCCGGGCTTTCGTCGTCCAGCATATCGTCACATGTCATCTCCACGACTGTCGGCCTGTTTTTTCAAGATCATAGGCACCTAAACTCCTTTGTAACTTACGGCCAGCGAGAATAGAAACAAGCAGCTGGATGGATCAAAGAAGCAGCGCATGTTGATTGGCCGACCTGCGCGACAAAGAAAAAATAAGGTTACATCAAGATCAGATGTAAAATAAGCAGCTAGCTAGATCAGTAAGGATTAGATCAAGATCGGGTGTAAATCTGCCGACGGCGGCTGCGGCGTTTGCAGTCACAAGACAACCGCGTGCGTGAATGTGTCAACATGCATGAGATCGAACTATACAGCCTAAAGCCTGCCAATCAGGAAAAAGATCTCATAGCACGTACGTAAGTATCGTGACCGACCGGCAACCAGCAGGTGAGTATATATGGACTAAGATCGTGCTTCTCATATATGTATAAGCGATGAGTCATGCAATTGGATGAAGGTTAATAATTCTATGGCCAGGATCACACTTATATATCATGTATATGTATAGGCGATGAAGTCAATTGGGTCAAGCAGTGGGAAAGAGTAGCATGCATCGGAGGAAGGGGCTAAAAGCTTGCGATGATTATCTAAAGCCATGGAAAGTTGCAAAAATTATAAGAGATGGATAACAAGTGACATTATCAAAGGATGCATATCAAGCTTAAGTCAGCACCTTTTATCTGAATATACTATTAGTCTGTTATTTTACAGAAGTAGCAGCTGTAGAAGAAATATTGAAAGGTTTTGACACAGTGATCAGCACTTTAATAAGTTTTTTCAAACAAAAGATTAACGAAAAGAAATTACAAGTACACAAGAAACATTAAGTAAATGGATCCGCTTCGTGCACATACAGAGCACTTTGATAAGAATTGTGTTGCAACAATCAGTTTAAACCCCAGGTACAAGTTTAAGAAAATAATACTTTGCATACTTTAAAGGGAAAAAAGTTGGCGTAGCCACTCAAAATATGCACTTCTCATGATTTAAACAATGCATAAGTATACTCCCAACATTTCAAGTTCAATGCTGCAATAGTTTAAATGATCTTCTACGTAGTGAATAACATAAACGATTAAAATGTACCTAAATGTGTAAATAAAAAAACCCAAATATAATACCCCATAAAAGGGGATGACGGATCAAGAGAAAACAACATGGGGTGGTGGGTGGTTATTTTAAATTTCTCAGATTTAGTGCTGAAATGAACCAATCATCCCATGAGAATAAATACTCTGCCCTCCTCAACTCAATCAATAGCACTTTGGAGCTGAGAGAAAATTTTCTCATTGGGGGAAAATACACTTGGACTAATAATCAGGAAAATCTCACCCTGGAGAAGCTAGACAGACATCCGATGAATAGGGATTGGGAGCTTTTATTCCCTTTTGACCACTCTGAAAAAAATTCCTAGATATATTTCTGACCATAACCCCTGGATTCTCAATACTGAAAATGAAAAGGTCAGTCATTCCAGACCCTTTAGGTTAGAATTAGCCTGGCTGGAACATGATGAATTCTAGGCTCAGATCTAAATCTGCTATTCCTTCAGTTCAACTGTTTAAGATGATAGAAGTTGGATAACCTGATATATGAAACTCATAAATGATGGTCGATTGATCTATTAAGATTGTGGAAAAATGGTACAACATATTATTATCCCTCTACCCAAACGACTTAGATGGGTTGACGCGCTTGGACATGCAAATATTTTTTTTTCCTCATATCAAGTAAAAGCATACATACATTGCTTCACAAGACATGGATTGGACAGCTTAAGATCACCGTGCTAAGAAGCTGACAGCAAGACAAAATGGCTCTCGGTTCGATACCCCCAAGGTGTTTAGAATCTCTGCTCCATCTGACCGTTGATTTGAAGGTGTTTATAGGTTTTTACGTCTTTACTCCATTAAATAAATGGTCAGATGGAGTAAATGTGTTAACACCTTTAAACACCTTGGGGATACCGAACTGGATCTCAGACAAAATAAGCACACAACACAGACGATAGGGGGAAGTAAGTGGCTTGGAAAGGAGGATTTATGAAATAGAGCAAATTGATTTATGAAACATACGGAACATATCCGTATTTCAAGTCGATCTATCAAAAGGTGAGCAGGTGAGCATGCAAGTGGTCCACAACAACTATCTTGGTGTCTCAGTGAGTAATAAACACCTGGGAGCTAGAGAGCTTGCTTATGTGTACCAAAAAGGAGAAATGGGATTACCAAGCAATGTCCACATGCGTCATATGTACGGAAAACAATTCTAGTCGAGTCAAGTCTCAACTCAATACAAAATTACACCATGGGTATAACATACACCATAAGTTGAACACAATTACAGCTGAATTTTTCTAGCACAAAGTAGGCCAAAAGAAAAATATCAGATGGTTACATGGCATCAAAATCATCACAAATAGTTGCAATTTCGTCACAAATTCGTCTCATAATTTCGGCTAGAGAATATTTGGCCAAAACAGTTTGCCATGGATGTGCATTTTTCTACTAGCGATTGCAACTATTCAAGATGATTCTCTTTTTCATTGTGGTTCGCACACGTATTGTTGCATGTTAAATTTTGCATGCTAATACATTACAATATGAATATCTATTCATAAATTTGTTTCAATTTAGTTATTTACAAGTTTTATAGTGAAAGTGCATCGGGGGAGCAACACAGCACCTTAAGGTATGTGCTCACGTTACCCTAACCTTTGGTGAGAAAACATCTGAAATCATCCGCCATTTCAACCCACTGAGGAGTAAATTCACAAAATAAATCTTTTTTTTCTTAGCTGCCTTTATTAACATCAATGCTTCATAATAATCCGAAAGGAAGGAACCACATGTTGCTTTCTGAAGAAATAGATAGCACCGTTGTCCAGCGGCCACTAGTCTAGGACCGGTTCTACCGCTCACTTGTATATTGCCTAAGATCAATGAGAATGTGCGCGATTGATTCTCAACATGGTATCAGCCTAAACATGATCCTTTCCTCCTTTCGCTGCTCTCCAATGGCGACCAGCCCGTCCTCCTCCTCTGTGGCCGGCTCCGTCTCCAATACTCTAACCCCTTCGTTGAACCCCACCCAAACCCACCACTAATCGCCACAGCCACTATCCAGCAAGTCAACATCCGCGCTCACGTGCCCTTGACACTGGATTATGACTCCACATATTCGATCTGGAGTGCGTACTTCGGCACGACGTTCCGCAAGTTTGGCCTGCTCGATCACGTCGACGCGCAGAAGATGTGACACGATGCGTAGTGGCTCCAAGTTGACCAGGGCGTTCTGTCCTGGATCTACATCTCCATCACCCCCGGCCTGATGCAGATGGTCACCGTGCCCAAGCCGTAACACCAACAAGTTTATAAAACCCCCACTATTATTAAAAGTATTCCTATCTATATGTATGAGTACTCGCCCTTATAAGAACATGCATATACATCGTACCCCTACCCCTATGAGCGTCAACGAGAGACTTTGATTGCTCGTTCTCACTACAACATATCGTTTCGTCATAAAGTTTGTTGGGTTTATGACATTTTTGAGGAAATGGGTCGAAATTATAAAATGGGCCTGATAAATCAATGGGCCGGTAGGAAAATAGGTGGGCCAAAAGATAAAAAGACAAAAAAATAATTGGGCCGAAAGTAAATGGCCCGCAAAATTAATTGGGTTGAAAGTAAATGTCCCACAAAATTAACTGGGCCATAAGTAAAATGGTCCGAGAAATTAATTGGGCCAGAAGTAAAAAGGCCTGCGCAATCAATGGGCCGGAAATAAAAAGGCGAGCGAAATTAATGGGCTAAAAGTGAAATGTCCCGCTGAATTAATGGGCCAAAAATAAATCGGCCTGCTAAATTAACAGACCGAAAGTAAAAAGGCCTGCTAAATTAATGGGCCGTAAGTGAAAAAGCCCGCGACATTAACGGGCCAAATATTCGGCCAGTCAGGCCAGGTCCGGTCCAATGGTTTGTGACGAATTTCTGAACATCATAAACAGTTTGTGACGAATTTGATAGCATCATAAACATTTATAACGTTCCTGTGGAACGTCACAAATTTATGACGAAAATAATGAAAACATCACATAAGGTAATCAGCTACGCACCTTCTATGACGAAGCGATTTTCGTCACCGATGCGTCATGGAAAGCAATCTGTGACAAATTTTACACCTTCTGTGACAAAATGACCGTCATAGAATGTCAAAATTGTTGTAGTACCTGAGATTAATTCACGAAGTCGCTACACGCGTCTCGATGTCAATGATGATTTCTTCTGCCACTAAAAAAATCACTAGCCATATATAAATGAACACTCATGTCCAACCATAAACTTGAACTCCGGTCGGTTGGTTCTGTTGGGAATGAAATGTGACCGGTTAGTTACACTCTCCAAGGGGTCAGACCCGTTCAGGAGAACTTGACTGCTATTCTTCCTCCATATATAAATATGTGATGTACAGTGTAATAAAGACTATAGTTTATTTGTCCCATTGCCTCTCTACAATTTACTTTCACACATTATCATGCACTCGCTCTAACCAGCCAAGCGAAAAGCAAGTCGCTGAGACGAACTCGTCGAGATCCCCTCAATGTCTTCGACAGTTCCATCGTCTTCACCGGCGACATGGATTCATAGTCAACTGTTGGTTACTGCCGGAGAGGAAGGACGACGCCGGGACACGCTTTTCTATCGCGTCCACGGCGGCTTCCAAGACAACCGCACAAGGCGACATGGAAGAACGGCGGCTCTGATTACTGCTGACATCTTCCTGCGCATACGGCTCCAACAGCGAAGGATTGCCGGACTTCGTTTTTCCTCTTGGCATCACCGAACATGGAAGTTGCAGACATATGCATGCTCCAATTTGGGCAGATAAAGAACAGAGGCCTCACGACCTCAATCGCCGTAGAAGAAGGCACGTTTGCAGCCAAATCCATTGGGTAACACAATTATTACTTACTTTGCCGATGGATTTAATCATGCACTTCTTCACGTTCTGCAATACTGCATCAACGGGGGACGCAACCAACTGGTTCGCTTGCCGCGGTCGATGTCCTCATCTCGCCCTGGATACGGCTGCAGTAGGTGCCATCTCCACCGTGGCCGAGAATGATGACGCAGTAGCCCACGGCGACGGCGACGTCCGAACGGCGGCCCGCGTCGGCCTCGACGTAGCGGAAGCACGTCCTGCACGGCGCACGATCGCGCCCATTCGGACAAGGAAACGGCCGCGTTGCACCGGGCACACCCAGACGCGTCGGTTGCTACAGCGACGTCGCATCACGGCGCTGCTCCCAACGGCCACGCCCGACAAGCGCTACCCGTTTCACAACTGCAACGCCCCTTCACACGGATGTGGCGCTCGCACGGCGCGACACGCACTAGCGGTGCCCAACTGCGCGTCCACGCAGACGAGGCGGCAGCCCGTCTTTGCGGATGCGGCGACAGCCTACACTGGGCAAAGCAGGGGAGAAGCGGACGCGCCGCCATCGCATTATGCGACAGCCCGTCCCGCTGGCGACCGCGATGACTGCGGCGCCAACCCGACACACCTTCACGTGCTGCGACGCTCCACGGCAACTCGGCAAACTAAAGTTGGGCTGTCTAGCCTTTTGACAGTGAAGACCCTCAGTTTTCTGCAGTTCACAGAATTATCATATGTTTCAGCATGATTTAAAAATAATTGCACTCTGAAATTTACATATGTAAATTCACCATATGTTTACTCTTAAGCATTCCATAATGTGCAATTATAATTCCAGATCGTAGATCGTAGTTCTGGATATTTATTTTATGTCCATTGTGTTTGCGTCATGTGCATTCCCTATGACATACAAATTTATGTTTAGTGTTTTAATGATGTAAATTATAATTTCAGTCCCTACGTGACATGCAAAATAAATTATGTTCAATGTGTTTGTCCTATGTGCAATCCCTATAACATAATATTGTGTTTACAATTATTTTGCAATTGAAATGCAACATTTCTTGCAAAATCCTATATTTAATTCACCTTAATTAAGCTTAATGTGCTTAATTCAAGCAGGATTAAATTTTAAACACAACAAAATTTACACCATTCGTGAGTTGCCATTGAGATTTATTTCTCTCTTTTCATTTGATTCACCTTCATTAAGCCCAATGTGCTTAATTCAAGTAGGATTAAATGTTCTACACACTAATATATACAACACTGCTTTATGCCGCAATTGAGTTTTTTCATTAACCTCATGCACATTAAAGTTTGATTCCCCTTAATTAGGTCCTATGTACTTAATTCAAGCAGAATTGAACAACATGAAATTCTCATGATTTTTGCCTAATGTTGCATTTGAGTGTTAATATATTGCGCATAAAAGTTTGATTCACCTTACTTAAGCCTAATGTGCTTAATTTAAGCAGAGTCGAACTAGCAGTTGAGATTTTAATCAATCTCTTACACATGTTAAATTCACCTTAATTATGCCCGATGTGCTTAATTCAAGCAGAATTGAACATATGCAAAATTCAAGTGATTACCTCAGGAAAGATGTGCTCTCTCGAGTATCTCAACATAAGCCAACCTGAGTAGTGCATCCCACTACTTCTGAGATCAACACCATTTTAATGGTTCTCTCTAAAGTGTTAGCTATACAAAATGAGGTTCGCACTAAGTAATTCAAGTCTCAACTTGAGTTTACAAAGTTTTGCATCCCTCTTACATGTAACTATAATGATTTATTTAAATCTTTGGTTAACACTATGTTGGCAAAGATGACATGTCATAGATTTTATAATCTTATACTTGATGGTCACAGCTATCCAACATAGCCATGGACGTACAACATTTTGTTCACCGTCCCACTGAATTGAGTGTGGTCATGCATCTTATACTACGGGAGTGCAACCCTCAATTATTCAGATCAAGTACAAAATCCTTATACATATAAGGAACCATCCATAGGATCTAATATTTGATTATCCAGTGGATAAAATCTGAATGCTTTATGGGAATCTCTTATGAACAAATACACATAGCATAAGGCATTTATTTTGCCTACAGCTAACTTTAGATGGACACATCATTGTCTCTAGGACTTCATGTCCACCAAAGAGTATTGCAATGTTGTCCATACTATTTGTTCAAAGTTGTATTTTTGGCAACAAAAACCTACATATAAGGACAAGATGATACTATTCTATCTTTCATGCTCCTCCCTGGTAGGGTCTTATAGTATGATAAACATACAAATGTTTACCAACCTTATGTTGAACTCATTTATATACTAATTCAGGCTGACAACATGATACTCCTTTGTTGGAATCGTCATAAGCATCCTATTGGACCTGTTCAATTGCCTGAAGTGTGTAACATAATGTTCGACATTACACAAAGTTCAATGGTTGTAAGACTATATATAGAACTTTACTGGTAAAGAAATGCAAAGATACAACAAGAAGTTAGAATCCCATGCATCAGATTGAGGCAAAGGCATTCTAATTCGACAATAATTTTTGTCATCAAATGATTGCTATATGCATGCCATTAATAGGGCCACAGCCCAAGATACTTGATTGACCACACTAGAATTTGTGGGATATATATCTATGGTCAAGGATAAAGATTTGAAGCACACTTCAATCTTCAACCTGACCTCTACAGGAAAGTCAGTTGTTCACATCTAGTTCCAAAAGAACCAAGTAAAACAACTAGCCTCATTTCGAGAGGACACCATGAACAAGGAGACTATATGTATCGAATTAATTTTGTACAACATGCTTGGAGACCCAGTAGGCTCCCATCTCCTTCAAGTATATGTTATATGCGCCCTACCAAAATGTTGTAATACAACATGTCATCAAAATACTACTGCATCATGATAGTGTACTAACATATTCGAGATGCTACAAAGTAGTATGTATTCTATATATCTAAAAAGAATTCCATTGAATTCTTCATTCTATATATAGATTTATACGGGTCAATGGATGATGATAAAAGTATGCCCAGTGGGCCTATGCACCACAAAAGCTCTATAACTTGGGAAGAAAGTATTCCTATACTCTTACTTAGAGATAAGGAAATGTTTCAACAATCGCTAGATGCGATACATTGATAGTTGGCTGATGTCATGCCATTATCATCTTCCCCATTGGTACTCATCGATGCACTATTGTGTGAATCCGAATAGTACCATACATTTTTATAGAGATTTCCGTCAAGTTAGTTTCTATATGAAACAAATGATGACAATAATATAGAGGTTGCTCCTCTTGACGATGATGGATATGGCAAACTTTCCCTACTTCTCATCTGGAGTATATTAACTCATACCCGTATCACCATATTGCGTAAATAATTCTTCTATCTTAATATTATCGAGACTTGGCTTTATTGCCTTGGTCATCAACCATAGGGGTGATGTGAAGAATTATTATCAATTCAATTGGTCACAATAAATTTCCAATATCTTTGGATAAAGTGAGTGTTGCAAGTGCTACATACGCGAAAATTAATTTTAAGGTCCTCTTACCTTAAAATTCAGATTGTACCACTCTATGGTCTTGACATATTCAAGAATACAAAAGTGGTCATACGTAACCATATTATGGATTGTTCGAGAAATCATCATGGTTCTATATATTCATCTACACGATGATCTCTTGTGTGTTTCTTATCCACAACAACCATGTATTTGATACGAAAGTAGCTCTGATATGAGCATATTATCCTGAATATCGGGTTCAATTAATCTGATAGGACAATGCTACCGAATTCACCATTGCTTACAATGATGATTGTTGGCTAAAGGAGTTTTGGTTCAACACTATCCCTTATGTTCATAACCTAAATGGTTCATGATATCTCTCCAAAGAGAATCAAATCATTACCATGACCAATATTGAACTGAAAAATACTAACATCTTGTTAGTGTAGCTTGCTGCTTTACACACAACATCATGTAATCCAATTCATTATACTGCAATCGAATGGCTCCCTCCGTTGCAGTTAATACGTGGATATTTGGCCTCATGCCAAGAATTTCCCATCTGCAAATATCGGATATGTTTTACACATACCGATATCACCACCATATAGCATACATCATAGGCAATGGGATCAATAGAGGTATCATTATCCGTCAATTGTTAATACCTCAAGTCTCTCATGAGACTCATTTATTGCCTGTATGCTTGTATATTTGAGGATAATTCCAGGCATTAGGGGGAGATTTATTCCACAAAGAATGCCAGGAATCTGAATGAATGTCACACACATTCATATTTAATCCTCATATCCACGGGATAAAGATTCTGAACCAATTGTTCAGCACATCTTATATTTGCAAAATATTGCAAATAATCTGCCATAAACATTTACTTGTCATAAAGTTGTCATTAAATCCAAATCTCTATTTAATGTGCCAGAAAGAGTGGAGGTAACAAACAAAAACCACTCAACTCCCGAATCAAATTAAGAGGGGGAGAAGTATGATCACATGAGATATAGCTTCTTGCAAGCATTCTCGATATTAGGGGGAGAACATTCTCCATGACAGTAAATGCAAGTCAACCTTACGTTGATTGACGCCTTATGGATATTTATCCAAAGCCTCTAGATGTTTCACATCTAAAAGACCAGCACAAATGTGTACGTACACAAAGTCAGGTGCTGCATCACTGGAACATCCTTACTCCATTGTTTGGGAAATACACGGGGTTAAAAGGATGACCTTTCGACATGCTGTGTTGATTCCATAGAGTCAATCAATTCAAAGTCTACTAATTGTCGACATATATTTCTCCCAAATCACCATACAACTGGTATAAGGCCAAATCCTAGCTAGGCAGAGTGCTTTAACACTCAAATTGGTCGAACTAGAGGTAGCAATATGGAGAATTGCTTTTGCTACATTTAGAAGTATTTACTTCTTCACACATAGTCTTCCTAACGGAGGCATGATGGAATACTAATTCCATTTGGTGGTGAAATAGCAAAGCTTGTAGCATCTGGGTTCATGCAGAGACCCGACATCATTCGTGATGCAACATACCCTAATGGTATGTGTGGAAATTATGTTCCTATATTCAAGATCATTGGCAGATCAACTGAATTGGACATATTCAAACATATGGCTCCAATGGCCTTTGCATTCTGAATCTAATTTTAAATCGCAATACATATTGTGTATAGAAGTCACTGCAGACTTCAACGGTCGAGTTGATTGTGGTTCAATTGACTAAGTGAGTTTCTTCCATAGAAGATTTCTCCAATTAAGATGATTGTCTATGTTTATTCGTAGCGAAATCTCAATTCGATTTTCACATCATCTCCTAACAAGAAATGACATACATACAAACATCTTATGACGGAATTTGAGATGAATTATTTGGGTAACCAAATTTGCTTGAGTATACTACTTGAGCACATTCCTTTAAGAATATTTATCAATCAGTCAACCTATATCCAATTGATATTTATGCAATATCCAAAATGATATTAGGTAACTTTAATGGTCATTCAATCCCTAAATATGAATCCAAATATATTCATTCATTGGGTTGATAATAGGAGGATATGAACTTAAAGTTTTGTCTCCTAACTAGTGTCATCAAAGCGCTCATATATCTTGCAAACTACAACAGACCTGATATTGCATTTGCAGATAGCATGCTAGCTTAAAGTGCTACTTTATGGCACATAAGATCTTGGTTATTCTATCAAGATTTGACCATTGTAGAATATGTATATACTGGCTATACAAATGATCCCATTATGCTAGTATATAATTGACTGACTTCATTGTGATATAGTATTTACATGAGAATTATCTACATTCTCGTGGGTACGTTCACCCATCATTCTCAATCACCACTTATTGTGTGTATGTTACATTGATGAATGATCCACTACATCAACTAAGTAGATAGGTTCCATTGAGCCATCTACTACTATCTATGTGATAGTACTTCTTGCATTGCTTAGATGCAACAAGTTACATAAGTACATTACTCTCAGTTTTTACATCCTCATGTACTATAGCAGATTGAGGAGACAAACATCTTGCAAACTCAGCGTTGCAATAAATTCTCAGATTTATTCATGACTTATTGCAAGATTCAGGGGGAGTATGCTTCTAAAAAGTAACATGTCCAAGCATCATATTGCACTCTTTTCCTTTGTGAGTTTTTCCTATAAGGTTTCTCATAAAAAGGTTTTTAACGAGGCAATATCAATACAAGTAAATGTCATATCTCCTGTTTTTCCTACCAGGGTTTTCAAATGAGCATATCAAATGGCATAATACTCTCCTCCAAACTGGCTTATGGGCTTTCCTTCCCAAAAGGTTTTTCTCATATGAGTTTTCGATGAGGAAGTATTCAACATATGCTGTAATCATTTTCTCCTATTTTCCCAGTGGATTTTAAGGAGTTTTTCACAGCGTATCATACAATATATCTCCTCAGATTTTTCCCAAGGGTTTTTGGAGGAGACACACTGTACGATGAAGATCAACTGATCAAGGTGGAGTGTTGGGAATCAAATGTGACCAGTTGGTTACACTCTCCAAGGGGTCAGACCCGTTCGGGAGAACTTGACCGCTACTCTTCCTCCATGTATAAATATGTGATGTACAGTACAATAAAGACTACAGTTCATTTATCCCATTGTCTCTCTATAATTTACTTTCAAAGGTTCCACCCGAAGTGTACAAAGAACCTAACTAGCTAATCTACGCTTAGCCATCTATCTATATGTAATTTTCTAACCAGAAGTCCAAGACTATTCATTAAAAATATTATATCATCTCTTTATTTTTAGATACGGCCAGATCGGTGCCATGGCTGCAGCACTGGCTACAGCTAGCCCTGCCGTCCATATGAGGGCAAGAAGCTGCTGCAGCGCTTTATAATTTATATAGTAGCAGATCAAGGCCATAGTTTTGTTCTATATGTAGTGGTCAACACAGCCTGGTTTGTTGCACATGCAACGAGGTGAGAATACACCAGTAACATAACAATCGCCGTCGTCATACTTCTCCCGGATGCACTCGTCTTTGCATCTCTGTCTCTTGGCCCGCCACCAGGGAAAGCAAGACAACAACTTCTTTGGTGCGACATAGCAAGTAGCGTTCAAATAAGGTTGCCAATGTACCAAACCCTCGCAACCTGAATTATTTTGAGGAAAATAAAACCTGATTTTCATTCTATAGATGCTAGATGAAAAAAGATGGAGACGGAATATTTGCATGCATTAGTGCATTTGCGCGCACGTGAGTGCGAGAAAGCATACCTGATTCAAGGACCAGCAATATAAGCAGTATGGAACATATTGCCTGCTTTTGGATTGCCATCTAAATTGACTGACAAAGTTGAGGATAGTCACTTACACTGTGTTGTTGGCTAAGAAAGAAGGGGTCTACCCTTTATATAGAACCGAGCATAGTGCTCTTTTCTTGATTACTTTATACAAGGCAAGGGTGTAGTGCATTTTTCTTGATTAGTTTATACAATAACAAGGCAACAAGTGCAATGTTTTTTTTGTAATACTTTCTACAGCAAGAAAACGATGAGTGTACTCTTTTTCTTAAATAGTTAATGCAATAACAAGGCTGCAAGTGCAATACTATTTTATTAATTAATGTATTCAACAAGCTAAGACGCGTAGTAGCTAGCCAAAAGATGTATTGTACACGCATAACATGTAGATAGTGACATCAATGTATGAATATATCTATTCTATCTTTATCTACTGGCATGTGAGTATGAACGATATTTTTCATAAGCAAACAACATTCAGTACTATATCATGGATGCCGTGTTTAAACATAAATTATAATTCCTATATTTTGACTCTTCGATAGTATTCTCGTTGGATCAGGTATGAACACCTTAATTTTATCGTCTCAGAAATTTTTATTTATCTTTCTTGTGTTTATGATGGCCAACCCTCTCGCTCTCATCTCTGTGCTGCACGTGCATCTCCTTCACTGTGGCGAGTGGATCTCCTGATTTGCGCCACTTCGTATGCCACGAATCAGAGCTCAAGGCCGGCCGTCTGCCACTTCTGTACAACGATGAACGATGGCAGCAAGGATCCCGTAGCCACGGTCTTGCTGAAACTGGGGATCCACGTTTCCATCCGATTTCAACATTCAACACCAATCAGCAGGTCAAGCCCTCAAGGGGCTTCGATCATGAGAGAATTAATAGAGAGGCGATGGGAATGAGGAGGAACTGAACGGTTCGAAAGGGTGAATGGGCTGCGTGACAGAGTGCTCGACGGGGTCGGACAGAAAGGAAAATCGAGAATCACCTTGCTGATGTGGGGTTAACTCACCTAAAATACGCGATGATACAATTGTTTTTCCTTAGAGCTTGATGATGAAACGATTGCACATACGAAGTTCCTAGCTACGAGTATAATTATTTGCTGTAGAGGAACAGAAAGGATTTGCCTATATGTTTTCTTGTAAAGAATAAGAAGCACATACTGTGGGTGCAAGAAGATGCAGAGCCTCGCGGCCACGACGTCGAGTTCGAGGTGTCGGTCGGCGTGTTGTTCTGCACTCCATGCCATGGCCGTCCTCTCCCGTTCTGCTACTGCCAAGTTAATTGTCGAGAGAACTCCAAGTTATTAATACTGCTGTAAGTACTGTCTTTGGCCAAACCAGGTGAAAATTCGACCACTCCAACTTGTCAGTAACTCGTGCATGCAGATATGATTAGGGACTAGACGCTGCGGCGCGCCCTTGGCGCGCCCATCTCTCGTTGTATATTTTCGTCGATGGCTAATTCGCTTCGGTGTGCAACTACAAAAAATTCACATGAGGCATGGGCCGGGGCCGATAGAGCCGATTCCATGATTACAACTATCTCTTTGGTAAATTTAGAAGCTGGGCCAAATTTATTTGTAAGGCCTGGTTTAGCTGATATCTATGGAAAAACGCTAATCCATGCATGTTGTCGCGCTGCTGGGCAACGCATGCGCGCAAGATAAAGAGCGTGTGAGCAAGTGAAGTAGTCAATTACGTTAGACTTCCTTCGACGCAACAAAGTCCAAAATTGAGGCAAAGGTAGAGGCACAAAGACCAAGCCGCGAAGTAATTGCCACAGCGAGCACGACTCAACAGCATGTAGTCTCCTAAGGCCAGTCTCAATGGGGCCTTTCATTTGCATTAAATTCTATGCCACATATGCATTTTTTGCTGACTTAGCAAGGTAATTATGAGGAAAGAGAAGGCAAACTTTCATTTCTTGTGAGAGGTCTTTCATTCTAATGAAAAGAAGGTGGCTCTCTTTCCTAAAATTTGTCTTGGAAACAATGAAATGAAAGTTGCCATTGAGAGTGGCCTAAGGGCACCCATGCACAACGCGGCTGTTTGTGCCGTCTAATTAATCGGTAACTAATTACTCGTGTGCGAAGTAATTACTCGGTAACTAATTAATCAACATGCAGCGGACGTTTCGGCTGCATGACACCATCCCATCAGTAGGGCCACACGTCAGGGTCTTTTAGTTAAACACGAGGAGGCGCCGCGTAATTACTCTCCAAGCCAACGTACAGCCGCGCCGGAGAAAACCGAGGCGTCCAGCACAAATACCTCCGTGATAACGAATTTTTCCCTGAGCCAAATGCGTCCGTGTTTAACGAATGGAGGGAGTAGCATTTACCCAACCAACAACAAACACACCAATGATGACATCTATGCAAATATTGTCAAAGAATTTAGCACTCAAGTCAGCTGCTCATCACATAAAATGTCAACACGCACCAACCATAAGCTCTGACAAGCAAAGACCAACATATCATCCAGATCGGAAGTCCAACAATAATAACTCAGACATGGACCTTATGACCGGAGTGAAACATTGACTTTCCTCGCTAGTTCCCAAACTGCCACGCACATCAACACATCTAAAAAGATGGAGACGCAATAGAAGCATGCGAGACATGACGAAGACCGACTGGCAGACACATAAGCACCTTCAATGGATAATTGCCGCGACGTGTACGTGTTCCCAATATGCATGCACATGCACGACGAACTCCATGGAAAATATTATATTTACTAATTGAAGGCTCCTTTCGGTGCCTCCACGTTAATTGTGGTAAAAATCCTAAAAATTCTCATAAAAAAGCAAAACATCTGGCCGTCTATTTCAATGTTTAGCAAAGCGTAACCGTTAGATCTACATAATCTCCCTAGCCAACAGAATCCACGACAACATGGACACGTATAGAAAAAGGACTCCATGCAATCGGCAATATAACTGACCTCCCGGCATCCTACGTTTAAAAAATAGACTTTTCCGATTAAACTAGGGAAAGGTAACTTTGTATGCCATACAGAACCCACGACTCATGCAGCAAGAAGGAATAGTTATGCCACAACCACATCTACGTTGTCCTTCCAGAAAGGTAAATTTTCTCTTATTATCCTTTCATGTTCTACACAACGATGTTTTCCATCTTGCCAGAAGCACATCGAACATATTTTTGTCAATTTTGTCTCTTATTCTTTCATCTTCTACTTTTCTTTTGACAGGTGCTTTAGTTTTCTATGATCTGCCCCGCAAGGGCTCTCATGGTATGAACCCGCCAGTCCCATCCCTTACTGATGGAAACACGACCAGGATATGAGCCATGACGAGCTGTTGGTGTCCATGCGGCTGCAGGCAGGGGGATCCATGACCATGATCTTGGGAAGGAAGGCAATCAGTGCTCCTACGTGGCACAGTTGGCATAATTGCCACCGATGTCAGTTTCTCTATCCATCACACAACGGCAACTTTATTTGGTGCGGTGAGTTTAAGGTCTAATTATGTTTCCTTTCAAGTGGGTTTAGTTCCTTGGCAGATCGGGTTAGATCAGGGTAATCTGACCGACCACCCCCCCACCCCCCCCCCCCCCCCCCCCCCCCCCCCCCCGCGAAGTGTGGCATGAGCGTAAGACATGTTGAGATGCATCCATCAGATAGCAGATGCTCATCGCGCGTGATATGTCTTGCCAAATTGATCATTAGATCAAGCATACATGCAAAGGCTCACGTACACAGCTGCGGGTGTGGATATAACATGCATGTGACGGAGGGGGCATAGGATGCAAATATCTATCTATCTACAAGCTCACCTGGCTTGGAATCTACAGGAGATGGGCCACAAATAATTATAGATGGGTGATGGTGTCCAACATCATATATATATACAGTATATAAGTTGGCTCTTATACAATACTTCAAGAAAACAATCATTAAGTAATATTTAACAAAGCTAGAGCATGTCTTCATGCCACCATAACAATTCTTACTTTTATAGCTTTGAATGGTTTCTTGCACAAATATAATCGGAGCAGAGGTTGAATAGTTGTCTCTTACATCCACGTAACATTAGCATAACATTCAGAGTTGAATGGGGAATATAACTAATAGAGTTGCTTCTTGGAATGGATATACAGCAGAGTAAGAATGTTGACACAGATGCACTTTAGGCTACCCCAATTCACCATTTCATTTTGTTTTTTCCAATGGTGCCACGTAAGTACCAAGAGATTTATTTGATGATTGAAATAGACCTTCCATTGGAACTCAGCATATGCACGCATCTCAAAAAAAAATCAGTGGCACAACTACACATCACACTATAATCGATCAAAACCTTCAATTAATATAATGAATTTAAATAGATTAAATAGCTACACTAAATGAGAATCATCACATTTTATTGAGGCTAGAGAATGAGGATCAGTCTGAATCACATTTGATATTACATTCTTTCCTGATACTATAAGCATATGTCTGTATATACAATGTACAGTGTTGGAGATGGTTTCTAAAAAAAAAAAAAGCTCTCGGGTAAATAAAAGAAAAGCCATAAAGAGAGTAAGCGAACTCAATCAGTCAATTATGGGGTTAATTAATTAGGTCTAACAAATAAGTAATTATCACATTTTATCTAAGGCTTCCAAAACTAAAAGTACCTCTTGGAACGCTTAAAATTCTAACGATAAACGTGCTTATAATCTACTCACATTTGTAAACACATAAAGTTCTCCTATACCATATTTCACAGTATTCATCTATATCATTGTTTATAAAAAAAAACTCCATTTGTCATATAAGTAAATAAGCCAGCGTATAAATTATCTATTTATACTATCCTGAAAATATTGATCCAATCGCATTCATATTGTTCTAAAGAACATACCCTAGCCCGTGCAAGTGCACGGGTTAAAGGACTAGTTAATTAAAAAAATCACTAAGCAACTCATGCTGCGGCAAGCATATTAAGTCTCAATCTCCACGACGAAGCACTTGATCATAGCAATCAAAGAATAGCGACTCACAAATAGAATTAAAATACAACACAAACAATGGTTACCAAACAGCGGAACAACTCTCTTTAACTACTGGAACAGAGCAGGAGGACCCGAAGTTGGATGAGCCAACGTCCTCAGTCCTGCGCCACGCCGACGCCGAGAAATCCGTCTTGTAGATGCGAACCGTTCCAGGCCGGTCGAAGCAGGAGCCATAGTATGACAGAGAGACCAGGTACGTACAGGTCGCCGTAGGACTCGAGGAGGTACGTCATCACAGCGCATGTCTGTTCACAATCTCCATAGAAGTCATCGCTGAGGCTGGGAACTGCTATTGCGCCCAGCCGAGCTTCCAGCTCCTGACCGTCGTTGGTGAAGTCCAGCGTGCCGAGTTCGCTGTAGGTGCGAGACTCGAAGAAGAAGAACCTTCCCTCATCCGCGGCAATGTCGAAGATGCTGCGCTTCTTGGGCACGGGGCAGTACGCCTTGGGGAGGTCGTAGTAGCCCATGTCGTAGCCGTGCCGACAACTTCGTCGTTTCTTGTGCCGTCGCCGCCGCGTTCCGGGAGACCACCCGCATGTCGCGCGCGTCACCGTCCACACGTCCATGCCCTTGACGCAGAGCACCACCACGTCGCCCGACGACGCGAGGCGCCAGAGGAGGAATGGGATCGACGGGCGCGGCTGGTAATGGCGCGCACGACGCGGAGCCGGCCCTACCCCGCCGTGTTGCCACTCGAACAACTCCCACCACCGCAGTAGGCTCTGCCTGCCGTCCTGCGCGCACGCGTTGCCCAGCAACGCCGCCCCTCCGCCACCTCGTAGTTGATTCTATGCCGGTTGGCCTCACGCTCGGCGTCCCGTTGCGTCCGCCGGTTCACGGCCCACAGGGATGAATCCACCGCCTCCGTCATGCATTGCAGCTCCCCCACCGTCACCACCGTGTTCTGGTCGTCGCATGATTTGTGGGCGAGCAGCCGCCGACATGCTCGACGAGGAAGAAGAAGCGAATGCAAGGGATGAGGCAAACGGGGGAGGGCAGGGGGTCATCTTATAGAGCCCAAACGGTGAAAGCGTCAACCATGAAAGTAAATTCACTCTCCCAAAGTCATCATCGGGCAGCCCATGGTTGACAAAACAAAGGAGATGGTTGACAAAACGAATGACAGGTGCCAGCATCGAGCCCAAACGGGGAAAGCGTCAATCATGGAAGTAAATTCACTCTCCCAAAGTCATCATCGGGCAGCCCATGGTTGACAAAACGAAGCAGATGGTTGAAAAGATGAATGACAGGTGCCAGCATCGCAGCGGACGCGCGAAAACGATCGTACGGAAGAAATTTTTCAGGTGACGCGGACGCGGGAGGGCGGGCGATACCTATGCGGGATTTATCTTCTTAGATGGCAACGGGTCGGGTTCAGGTCGGGTGGAGCAAATACCCACCCGCGAAGAAAAACGTCTCGGGTGGAAAATAGTGCCCGCACCCGAGCCTGCGGGTGAAAGTTCGCACCCGCACCGGCGCCCGCCGGGTTTCGGGCGCCTGTCGATCGGGTGCACAGAAAACAAACACGCATGATCAAAATTCATCAAATAATCTCTTTTTTCCAATCTCCCAGACAACAAATGGCAATACAGCAAGCACATACATTGATTCCAAGCACCTGGTTTACAAATCGAAGAAGGAAAACATTGTATTGCATTGTGGATTGCCACGCCGCGCGCTGTGTCTGGTGGCGCGGCCTGCAGCGATTGGTGGTGGCGGGATTTTGGGAGTCAGCGCGGCGGCGTGATTTGATTTGGTGGTGGCGGCGCGGCGAGATTTGGGAGTGGGAGTCGAGGGCGGCGCGGCACTGGAACGAGCGGGATTGGGAGTCGAGGGTGGCGTGTGAGTACGTGACCTAAGGTTGGGAGATGGTGTCATGGTGGGCTGGACCGTGAGCATTTCTTCTTGGGCTGGTGGGCACCGGAGTAAAAACTTGTTGGGCGGGTGACCCGCGGGGCACCTGCGGAGGCAACATGGCACCCAGCCCCGCCCCGAGATATCGCGGGTGCGGGTGCGGGTGTGCCCCGCGGGGCTAAACTGGCACCCGCGTCCGCATCCATCGGCCGCGGGCTCCCTAGATATGATAAGTCATCATACGTCGAACTCCAAGTCGGCATGTCATTCACGTCCCATGGGAGTTTCCGAAAAAGGTATTGCCTATTAGTTGATTTTTTTTATGGGAACTAGTCGACTTTTGTTTTGATGGGAACTCGTGCATGCAGATATGATAAAAGTCATCGCACGTCCCATGGCAGTTTACAGGTCGTCGACGTTGAGATGCCAACGCATCGGCCCTAGTCTTCATTCTCGCATCACGCCGTGGGTCTGGAACCGCCTCTTTCGTCACGACCAGGCGCGCACGTTCTCCTCCGGACTCTGAATGGGCTGTGCTCCCGGCGTCCTGCGCACCACTGGTCGCCGCAGCTGACCGAGCCGTAATGATTTATGGGTAGAGAGCGAGTTGGGCCATATTCAGCCCGTTAAGGTTCAGGGTTGCCACGCTGGAATGTCTGGTTCTTATCCGCGTTTGCAGCACCTATGACATTGATACTTGGCTCTGTTCTTTTCCTGTAGTCTTAAATTTAGTTCCTGTCACATAAAAAAAAATCTTACTATTAGAAGTATTAAATAAAGTTTAATTACAAATTTTTTTCACAGACAGGTGTTAATTTATAAGATGAATCTAACGAGCCTAATTAAGCTATGTTTTGCTACAGTGGTGCTACAGTAACCATATTCTAATCATGTCTTAATTATCGTCATTAGATTCGTCTCGCGAATTAGCACAGGGTTCTACAATTAGTTTTATAATTAGACTTTATTTAATACCTTTAAATGATAATATTTTATAGGACTAAATTTAGTTCTAAAGAAACGAACAGGCCCTAAGAAAGGGTGTCGGTTTCTCTTAAAGAAAAAAGGCTGACAATAAACAAAAATAACGACATTCGTCCATAGAAGCGAACTGGACCGCATTTGGCCCTTTCTGTATTTTTGTATTTACTCCATGATTCTTTCTGTATTTTTGTATTTACTCCATGCGAGTCAACTAGAATCAAAGTTTCTTCTAATAAAAACAAGAATCAAAGTTAACACAACATATGACAAGTGAAAAGCCAAGAGAGTTTGAGTTGAACCAGTTAGTATGGCAGGAAAAGAAGCTATAAACCCGACGGTGGAGACCTTGAAAGGGGGGAGGGGGTTCAGCCCCCTCAACCAGCCCCATGGTAGCGGAAAAAAGGCCGCCAAAACAACAATGACGGGTTTATAGCTTTGTTAGAGGAGGAGGTCGAGGCAGCCGGGATTGTGCTCCTCCGCTGAGATGTGGAGCGGCGTCCTGGCATACGGGTCCCAGGCGTCGAGCTGCAGGCACGTCGTGCTTGAAATAAGTTTTTTATCAAAAACGGACTCAAGATTTATTTTCTTTTTCTTATATTTTTTATGAGATACAATTCAGAGTTATAGCTGGCCGTGTATGTGATGCGTGGCGTGGTCGGTCCACCGGCTCCAAGGTAGGGTTAATTAGGACTTGCTACGCCCAAAGGCAGCTGCAGCAAAATCAGTTCAGGTGCCACACTTTGCTGAACTTATTTATGCGTAGTACGCGTTAGTACCTACCTACGTTCTTGAACATGGGTTGTCGATTTGAGGTGTGATGGAAATAAACAAAGCCCGGCCATGTACGTAGTGCAACCACAGCTTGGCCCTTGCGGACGTCTCCACCATTCATAATGCCTGCACTGCATATGTCTGCATGGCCCTTGCGCGCCGTGACGACGGCTCAGCCGATCGACTCGCCGCCGCACAAAGGGAATTCGTCCGTGACCGCGAACCATGCTCTCGCTGCGTTTCGCCAGTAGGCAATGCAGCTAGCCAGAGTAGACAATCTGTGACGGACGAACCCAATTCACGCGACACGTCGACCCCGAACGCACCGTGGTCGAGTTACTTAATCCAAACAAAAAACAAGCCTGGCCGATGCTGCAGGGTGGGGGCAACGAACGAGGCTTTGCATCTAGGAGCACGTAGCTCGGTCACCACCTGGTCTCCTCTCCGGAGCGCAGGGACGACGACATGTGGCCCCGCGCCGCTCCACAATGCATGGTCTTCGTCCTCCCGCGCGGGGCACTGCAAGCCTTGACTCTACACAGCGTGCATGCACATGCAGTGCACGATCGGTGCGCCGCGATGGAGGGTGACCGACTGACCGCGTATCACAAGCCGTGAGCGCGCCACGGGGCACAAGGTGATGACTGATGAAGCCCATGGGCCTGCTTCCTTCATTTGCTTGGCAGCTTTGTAGAGGTGCAAGCAAAAATAGTAGTACCACACAAAAGGTCTAGTAAGAGATGACCAATTTAAATAGCCAGAGTGAAACGCCTAGTAACTCCTAATTAATTTTTTTACGCGAAGCGAGAACAAAAACAGTCGCCGCTTTTTTGGACGAGCTGCTTAAACAGTTCTATCAGCTTTTTATATCTTTAATGGACGGATCTGCTGGGAGGGGGGCACATACCCCTTACCCATGGGGCTCCATGAGAAATGGCTTTACCACTTACTTGAGTATGACAAAAACAGATATGTCAGGTACACTATCTCCATGATGATAAGGTTGCAGATGTGCCAGGTACATTATCTCCATGATGATAAGGTTGCTTGACAATTCCAGCTAGAAATGAATGCAGACGCAATAGCCATAACCAAAAAAAACATTTCAATTGACATCTAATTTTACCGCTGCGATTGCCAGAATGGTGAGCTGGTCTGTTGTTTGTCGATACTTGCGGAACCGACGCTTGCGGAGCCCCTGCTTGTAAACACAATTTCAAAATTGAAGAGAAACCCAAATAAGAATAGAAAATGTACTGTAGCAGTGTTCGACGATGCTGGTCGATCAAGCAGTGGAATCACACCGATCAGAGCCTTTTTCCTTTCGCCTGCCTCTTTGCATAGATAGAACGTTCTCCGTGGCAAAGGCTTGCAGGGGCGGATCCCCTCCCCCCGCTGTTCCTTAAATCAATCTGCTATATCCGTCACTGCTACCAAATATCTATATTTTAAAGCTAAAAAAGGCAACACATAGGCCACAAATGAATAAGAACGAAGCCACAATCAAATATCGTACTAATTCAATAATGAGAAGAAGCAACTTGCACTTTTATCATACTATTGCACATATTTGTTTTGCGAGGGTATTGCACATATTTTTTTTATCATACTATTGCACATATTTTTGACTTTGTACTAGAACAATATTTGGCGTTAAAATACCCAATCACTGGATCCCGGCTCTGCCGCCGCTTGGCCAAATGTGTGAAGCAGAGGACTGAGAGGAGTGCTTGCCGAACCTTGCCGCTCTTAACGTCGGAGACGAAAACCAGATGACAGAGCGCTTTAACTCGGCGTTTCTGGCTTGCCGCGCGACTCTACTCACGAGGCAGACAAATTGGTGTGCAGCAACTGCGAACGTACGTGCGTGGCCTTGCTCATGCTCTGCAGCGACTGCCAGCGGCCACGCGCACAACCAGCAAAGCTCCTCTCCGGAAAGACTCCACCACAGTCCGCACTGTAACACCCTATGTTTTGCCCATGATGAAAAACCACTAAAAATTTGAACTTTTTCAAATTTAAACAAAATTCAATCAAAGTAGAAGTCAATTCCAAGCCAAATTCAAAATTTCGAATTTTAAATGTGCATCAAACACCACCATGTGCATAATTGGGAATTTCCTGATTTTATTTATGTGTTCTTCTGGTTTTGAGTCTTTTTCAAATTTGAAATCCATTCAAATTTGAATCTCTGAAAAAATCCAGAAAATGTCAAACATTTTCTTCCCTCCTGGGCCGCCCCTCTCTTCTTCCCCTTCCCCCGGCCCACTCTCTTCTCCTTTTCTTTCCCGCGCGCGCAGCCCAGCTTCTTCCCCCCCCCCCCCCCCCCCCCCCCCCCCCCCCCCCCCCCCCCCCCCGGCCTGCGAGCGGCCCGCCTTCCCCAGTCCAGCAGCAGCCCAACTCACCTCCCTCTCTCGGTGTCACTGACGTGCGGACCCCACTCGTCATCCCCTACCTCCTGACGCCGCGCAGCCCGCCCATGCCGGCCTGTCGCCGCCGCTGTGTCGTCCCGTCGTCGGCACAGGACGCGCCCTGAGTAGCACATGCCGCGCCTGAGCATCCGTCGCCCTATCCCGTCGGCAAGGACAGCGCCCACTCCTCCTCCCCTTGACCAACGACCCAAACCGCCGGAGACCCGATGACCTCCATGCCTCGACGTCATCGCGCGCAAGCCTCCTCCCTTGTTCCGTCTCGTCGCGACCTCTATAGCCACTCCACCGCGTGCGTCACCCGCGTGGCCTCCCATCCTCTCCCTGGCAAGCCATCGCGTCGCCAATGAATTCCGGCGACCCAGCCGCTCCAACGGCTCCTTCCTCGGCCGCGTATAAATGCCAACGAGCTCCGCGCCGCTCTACTCTCCCTGTCCGCGAGCTCAAACCACTCACCACCGCACCGAACATCACCCATTCAAAATTTCCCCTTTTCTCTCTCCTTACTCCGGCGAGCTTCGTCGGCGAGCTCCTCCGCCGCCGTTGGTGAGTCCCTCTCCCCTTCTCCTCTCCCCACAGTTGTGCAGCGCCTCGCTCAACCCCGTCATGTGCCCAGTTTCTGCAGACGTGTCGTGAGTGAGGAGATCGACGACGACCGATCCGCCGCCGCCGCCTTCCTCGATGCCGGCAGCCACCTGACGTCATCCGTCTCGACCGAGCCCACCGTGAGTCCTCCCATGATCATCTCCCTCTCCTCTCCCTCCTGCGTTGGTTACTTTTTCCCGCGCGCACGCACGCGCCTTTTCCGTCGAGCGCCGCCGCTCCGCCCAACTCAGGCGAGCTCGCGCCGCCGCGGCGGCCCTCCCCGACGTCGATGCGTAGCTGCGCTAGCTCCGCCACCGCACGTTGACCCCGCACGGTCACTCTCTTGAGCTCCGCCACGCGCAGCGCGCTTTCCCCTCGCGCGCCTCCGCGCCGCGCCACTCCGGTGAGCGCGCATCGCCGCTCCGGCGACCCTCGTCGTCGAGGTGTTGCCCTCCAAGCTCCGCCGCACCGAGTAGAGGCCGTAGGTCCGCTCCTCGTCGCGTTTTAGCCACCGTAGCAGCCGCCGGTGAACTTCCCGGTGAGCCGCCGCCGCGCGCCACCGTCTTCTGGCCGCTCTGACCCAGTCGCGCCGCCGTCGACGTGGCGTGCCACGTCGTCTTGTGGGTCCCACACGACCCAGTCACCTCGCCCCGTCAGCGCCCAGTCAGCGCGCGTCCACGGGTGCGGTGCACCGTGGACCGCCCTCACATGCACGACCGGTCCACAGCCCGCGTGGACCGAGTCCACAGCACAGTGCTGTACAGGGACCCCGGCCCCAGTGGCCCACTTGTCAGCCTCACACAGCCTCTGGAATTTGCTAGATCCACACGCAGAGTGTACCCAGGAAGCTATTTCAAGCACTTTCCTTCATCAGAAAAATTCCATAAAATTCCTAAAAATACTAGATTAATTCCTAATCATTTTGGAACACTTGTTTATTCCATAATAATTAGGATTATGTCTATGATTAATTACTTAGCTTAATCCTAATTATTTCCTATGTTGCAAACTTATAAAATCTATATCTTTTTCGTCCTAGCTCCGATTTGGGTGGTTCTTTCACCAAAATTTATCTAAAATCATGAGCTACTTGTTGTTACCAAAACCCTCTGTTGTTGGTCTCTTTTGGTCTTCGTTTGATTTAATTGCTTGCTAGCTTAATTGTTTGATCGGTAGTTTAATTCGATCGCTGTTTGCAATCAATAGAGGAACAAGTCTTCGAGGAAGGAGCGGAGGATCCGGATTACGAGGACTTAGAAGAAGAAGACTTTGGTGAAGGCAAGTTCTAACCCCTTGGTCATATTGATCCTATGATTGCAAATAGTCCTATTTAGAGCCTGTTTTGGAAACAACTGTGCATGATATTTAAAATTGCTTCAAATGCTAGATGATCCTATGCTGATGATTGCCATACCTTGTTAATTGTTTATCCACTGCCTTGTTAGCCCTAGGTTTACTATCATTAGTTCCCTAATGATATGTTGATATGCCATGCTGCTTAGGACTTGTTACATGTGTACTTAATTAATCTTGCTATACATGCTTTTGGTGTAAAATGGTGTGTGTTTGGAGGAGTGTGTGTGAATATGAAATGTGGGATGGTACTATATACTAGTGATAATTGTAATCCATAGTGGGGTACTTCTGGCGGGAGCAGGCGAGGTAGTCCTCAGTGGGGAGGCCTATCTCTGGGATGCGATTCCTCCTTTGAGGATAGCTATTGAAGATGCTTGCTTCGGTCGTATAAGGACCGGTTCATGTGCCGCCTTGCCTAGCACCTTTCGTACAACCACATGCCTTGTATGGGAAAGGTTTGGAACCACACCCTACTATAGTGTTCACCCGGTACCCACCTGGAGGGCAGGAGTTGCGGCGGAAGCCAGGAGAAGACTCGACATGGCAGGTGTCGGGATCCGGCGTATGGTGATTCTTCAGGCCTTTCTACATGATAATGATGATATTGTGAAGCCCCTGGTCGCAGTATTTCCGTGGTGGTGCCGCGGTGACACCAAGTAGGTACGGGACCATTAGTGTGTCTGTCCGATCCATGACGATGGGGAGGGCTGACATGCCTTGTGGGGAATTGTGTACAACCTCTGCAGAGTTACAAATCTATCATGATAGCCGTGTTCCACGGTAATGGGCAACGCGAAAGCTTGTGCCACACAATGATTAGTATAACGGTGTGAGTAAATTCCTTGGTGTGTTTTTGGAATACTCCGGTGTGGAACCGTGTGCTGGTTTCCTGCCAGCATTAAAATGTGGGAACTGGCGGGATGGACCTTGTCTCCCCCAGGGCCAAACAACCCCATTAATCCTCAATGATAACCTTGATTAGTAGTTTGCGAACTGCTTTGTTTTACAAACAACCCCTGCATAAAACTGGCCTTCCGCCCAGTTACTAAACCCTCGGCCTATCCTTGATATTATCCTTGCATGCTTAAACTCCTCGTCGTTAGGACTTGCTGAGTACCCTATGTACTCACCCTTGCTTAATCATTCAGATGAGGAACCTGAGTATCAGGAGGATGGTGATGAAGAGTAGGGTTCTGTCTACACTCAAGATGCCTGTGCTAGTGCCGCTTCCGACTTCCGCTGTAGTAGTATTTAAGTGGTTCTGCTGTTGCAGCCCACCTGCTTGATGCTTGTTGTAATAAAGTGGCCTTTGGCCGTTATTGTAAGACCTTTTATGTATGAAGGCTTGTATGAGACTCGGTAATATTGGTGTAAGTGATGACTCTGTGATATCAGTCTGTGTAAAGTGTTCGTATCAGCGTCTGATCCAGGGACTGATACGGTAAGCACTAGTGCTCCAGAAATGGGGTACGACAGAGTGGTATCAGAGCCATGCTTGACCGTAAGATGGACCCTAGGCTGGAAACGATTGTGAGAGAGTGATATTTTATATATATAAACTATATTACAAAAAATTTTACTCTCAGTTCTGTATTTACTTTACAAATCGTTTTGTTACTTTGTACTTACCCATCTTCAACTTTTGTTGAAACAGATGGAGGACCAGCAGCTAGACGACGGGTGGACCCGCAGCTACCAGATCGGCGTTTCAGGCTTCCCCACTCTCCTGTGGGAAGCGTTGCAGAGGTTCGGCTACACCGACCGCCCGGAGTACCGCTCCCTCAGTTTCGTCCAGGACGGCACCCAGTACTGTGAGGTGCAGGTGACAGTTCTTCAGCCGCGTACACGCCCAGACCTGGAGCCCCTGACAGTGACAGCTTTCGGCACCCAGCCCGGAGACGCCCACCAGATTGCAGCTCGCAAGACCCTGCTACTCTTCTGTCAGCGCCACGAGGAGGAGGTACGCGACACCCCGTGTCGCTACTTCCCGCTGTACGAGCACACCGAGGCACAGTGGCAGCACAGGTTGAGTGCTCTACAGGGACCAGACCAGCGTGAGGAGGACCCCACTGTGGTAGCGTCAGCTTGGTACATCATGGCTATGGACAGTCTGTTCGAGTCACGCCAGAGAGGGTTCGAGAGCAGTATCACCAGAGCTGAGGCAGCAGAGACTAGAGAAAGAGATCTCCAGGAGCAGCTCCAGCAGACCCAGACTCAGCTTGCAGAGGTCCAGGCACAGTCCACACAGACAGCACACGTCCTCGAGTCGACTGCACAGATGTGGGACGAGGACACGCAGAAGCTCACAGAGGTTCAGGCCCAGCTTGCAGCAGCTCAGTCACAGCTTGCACAGCTTCAGACCCAGCTCGCCGAGTCCCAGACAGAGCAGGCAACAGATTCAGTCCACTCTCGAGGCGGCTATGGGCCTTTGGGAGGAGGACGCTCTGTACCTCATTAGAGAGGTCGACCGCTGCTACGTGAGACTTCACCAGGTTGGAGCAGGACCCCGTCGCAGGTTCACTCCGAGGATCGGAGGTCCCAGACGCCACCTGCACTACGCCTGCCCGACAGACTCAGAGGGTGACTCCAGTGATAGTGAGGACTCAGGAGGTGCAGGACCGTCAGGAGGAGCACCGCAGTCAGCTCCAGCTTCACCAGAGGCTGCACCAGCTCCAGCTTCACCAGAGGCTGCACCCGCTCCAGCTTCTCCAGAGACTGCACCAGCTCCAGCTTCCCCAGAGGTTGCACCAGTTCCAGCTCCAGCACCAGCTTACGGCTTTCTGTCAGAGTCCGACGAGGAGCCCTCCGAGGAGGAGGATGCTCCGATGGCAGAGGACGACCCCGAGCTAGAGTTACTAGAGGACCCTCTGCAGGGTGAGGAGGACACTGAGTCAGAGCACGAGATGGACTACCCGTCAGACCCCGGCAGTGACTACTCGGACTCGATGGACGAGGACGACTTCCCACTACTCGAGGGTTACGTCCCTCAGTACATGCTAGAGATGGAGGAGGACGAGGACCAGGGCGTGGTCAACTTTGTGCCAGTCGGTGACGACCAGCCTGTGGTAGTCGACCCTCCGGCACCGCAGCAGCCAGCACCTGCAGACGTCCCAGTTCAGCAGCCGCCAGCACTGTTTGCTCCCCCTGCTCAGCAGCAGCCAGCACTACCAGCAGGTCACCAGCTAGCTCTTGTGGCACCTCCAGCAGCTCAGCACCCGCTAGCACTTGTTACACTTGGACCGCTGTTTCCGTACCAGCCAGTTCTTGCACCACCCACAGCTCAGCACTACCCAGCAGCTCCACAGCAGGCCCCGCAGATGCTCGGAGACACAGACCTCTTTGAGTACTACCAGCTCCTTCGTGCCCACGAGGAGTGGAGTGACCCTTACGACCTGTACCGTGCGTGGCGCAGGGACCACGGCTACGACCAGTACTGAGGAGCAGCTACCCCAGTTGGAGTCAGTTACCAGCAGCACTTGTGGCAGCAGTGCTTGTACCCGTAGTGTAGCAGCTAGCAGTTTATGTCTAGTCCAGCAGTTGTGTTTCGTGGTATCTTAGAGTGCCATGTTGTCAAGTCTTGTTGTTTAGTTGTAGCCGTCAAGTCCTCCTGTGTAAGGGCTTGTGTATGTATGATCGAACCTTGTTATGATGTTTATGTATGCTGTAATGTTGTAATGATGCTGGATTTTATTGTTTGTGTGTTGGCAACCTTGTGTTCCTGTCTTGTTGCCTAGTCTCGGCTTGTTTCAACCTCGACTCGTTCTCACCCTTCGAAATCCTCTGTCAACTTAACAGATGCCTCCCGCGAGGCAGTCCGCCCGAATACGGCAGCGTCGTGAGCGTCAAGTTGCACACGACGAGGATGCCCCAGGACAAGGCGGTGTACGTGGACGTAGGAGAGGCAGAGTCAACCAGCAGCGTGGCAGAGGTGGAGGCAGAATTGGAGACCATGATCAAGAAGATGAGGCAAGCCAGAACAATCAGAACAACCAGGACAACCAGAACGATCAAGACAACCAGAATGACCAGGAAGGCCATGATGAAGGTGAAGGTCATCAACAAAACCAGAACCGAGGGGGAGAAAATCAGAACCGTGGCAGAGGTAGGCGAGGTGGACGACATGGACCCTTGCCCAACGCGCCTGTCACTAACCTTGTCACTGTGATGGACAATCAGACACGTCTGATGGAAATCATTGCTCAAGGACTTCTTGACCGTGCACTAGGTCCCCAGACCAAGATGTCAGAATTCATGAGACTCAGACCACCGACCTTCGAGAATGCCGAAGAAGACCCTCTGGCAGCAGATGATTGGCTGAGAGGCATCATCAAGAAGCTTCAGGTTGTAAACGCCAATGACAGGGAGAACGTCCTTCTGGCATCGCACCAACTCATGGGAGCAGCCAGTGAGTGGTGGGACAACTACCAAGAAGCTACAGAAGACCCCGAGGCTATCACTTGGGATGAATTCCAGGAAGAGTTCAGGAGATACCACATCCCTGAGGGTATCATGGACATGAAGGCAGATGAGTTTCGCTCACTGAAGCAAGGAGCCATGACCGTGAATCAGTACATCAGAAAGTTTATGAAGCTTGCACGTTATGCACCTGAGGATGTGAACACTGAGAAGAAGAAGCAGGACCGCTTCAAGAAGGGACTGAGTCCTAGCCTGAAGATGCAGTTGGTCACTCACATCTATCCAGACTTCAACACTCTGATGAACCGTGCCATTCTTCTAGAAGACGCACGTTCTCACATCGAGAGTGACAGGAAGCGCAAATTCAACGCTCAGAAGTTCAGGCAGCAGGAAAGAAATCAGAGATCAAGAGGCAACTTCTCTCAGAAGCCCAGGTACCAGCCAACCATGCAGTACAGGGCCTCATCATCAAACCAACAGAATGCAGCATCCTCTTACCGCAACCAGAATCCCAGTAGCCAGCAGAGGAGCAGTGCCAGTGTTGCACAGCCAGCGCAGAGTGACAAGAGAACATGCTTCAACTGCCGTGAACCAGGTCACATGATTGCCAAGTGCCCTTATATGAACCAGAATCAAGCTCCAGCTCAGTCTCATCAGCAAAGCAACACCAGAACTGCAGTGTCAGGAGTCGGACGTGGTGGACAGCAAACCTCAGGACAGCAGCGAAGGGACAATCAGACCTTCGGTCGAGGCAGAGTCAACCACATTGACACCCAGGAAGCTGAAGAGGCACCAGATGTTGTTCTTGGTGAGTACCTTGTCAACTCCACCCTCGCAACAGTTTTGTTTGACTCTGGAGCTTCGCATTCGTTCATATCTTCAAGATTTGTTGCTGCACATGGTTTTCCAACTGTTTTGCTCAAACAACCACTGATAACACGCTCTCCTGGAGCGGAAATCAAGTGTTTGTTGGGATGTCCCCGGGTTAAGATACTTTTAAGTGGGGTAGTATTCCTAGCAAACTTAATAGTTCTCCAGTCAGCCGGAATAGATGTTATCCTTGGAATGGACTGGTTGAGCAAACATCAGGGCAATATAGCCTGTGATACCAGGAAAGTCTCCTTAGTAAACCATCAAGGTATTAAGGTGGAATGTGAGCCAAGGAGAGTGAAGGCTATCCCGATGGTATGCAGTCTGGAAACCGCACCACTGGAGGAAGTACCAGTCGTCTGTGAGTACCCAGATGTTTTTCCAGATGAATTACCTGGAATGCCACCGGACCGAGACATAGAGTTCATCATTGATCTCATTCCCGGAACCTCCCCAATCGCCAAGAGACCTTACCGAATGGCAGCCAATGAGTTAGCAGAATTGAAAGAACAGATAGCAGAATTACAAGAGAAATGTTTCATAAGACCAAGCTCTTCACCATGGGGATCACCAGTTCTATTTGTCAAGAAGAAAGATGGTAGTCTCAGAATGTGCATTGACTACCGTTCACTCAATGAAGTCACTATCAAAAACAAGTACCCACTGCCCAGGACGATGACTTGTTTGATCAGCTGAAGGGAGCCAAGTTCTTCTCCAAGATTGACCTGAGATCAGGGTACTACCAGCTGAAGATTCGAGAAGGAGATATACTCAAAACCGCCTTTGTCACACGCTATGGTCAGTATGAGTTTACAGTAATGCCCTTTGGACTCACCAACGCACCGGCATACTTCATGAATCTGATGAACAAGGTCTTCATGGAAGAGTTAGATCGGTTTGTCGTTGTCTTTATTGACGACATTTTGATCTACTCTAAGAGCGCCGAAGAACATGAACAACACCTGAGAGTTGTACTTGAGAAGCTAAGAGCACATGAGCTTTATGCCAAGTTCAGCAAGTGTGAGTTTTGGTTAAAAGAAGTCGCTTTCCTTGGTCATATCTTGACTGAAAAAGGCATTGCAGTAGACCCAGCAAAGGTTGAGGCAGTTACCAACTGGAAGCAACCTACAAATGTAACAGAAGTCCGAAGTTTTCTTGGACTGGCAGGTTACTACCGCAGATTTATAGAAGGTTTCTCCAAGCTAGCCCGACCAATGACTGCCCTGACTCAGAAAGGGAAAGAATTCAAGTGGACAGAAGCTTGTGAGAAAAGTTTTCAAGAGCTAAAGAGAAGATTGACAACAGCCCCAGTGCTAACCCTACCGGATATATATCGAGATTTTGTCGTATACTGCGACGCATTTCGACAAGGTTTGGGTTGTGTGCTAATGCAAGATGGACGAGTAATAGCTTATGCATCAAGGCAGCTGAAAGTTCATGAGCAGAACTATCCAACTCATGATCTAGAGCTAGCAGCAGTTGTTCACGCTCTGAAGATCTGGAGGCACTATCTGATTGGAAATAAATGTGAAATCTTCACAGATCATAAGAGTCTGAAGTACATCTTTACACAGTCAGACTTAAATCTCAGACAGAGAAGGTGGTTAGAGTTGATCAAGGATTACAATCTGGATATACAGTATCACCCCGGAAAGGCCAATGTAGTTGCAGACGCACTGAGTCGCAAGGCTCACTGCAACAACATCAAGCTACATAAGAGAAGACCTGAGTTACTAGCAGAGTTCAAGCAACTAAATCTTCATTGCACCCAGTCGAGCCAGATAAACAACCTATGTGTGGGACCAACTCTAGGAAGTCTAATCCGAAAGGCTCAAGTGGATGATGAGGAGATACTTGATCTCAAGGCCAAAACCGGAATGGATAAAGCACCCGGATTCAGAGTAGATGACCAAGGTACCTTATGGTATAAAGATCGAATCTGTGTACCCAAGAATGGTGGGTATCAGCAGCTCATTATGGATGAAGCCCACAACTCCGCCTACTCCATTCACCCAGGAAGCACCAAGATGTACTTGGATCTGAAAACGAAGTACTGGTGGTCAGGAATGAAGAAGGATATAGCAGAGTTCGTTGCCCGATGTGATATCTGCAGCAAAGTTAAGGCAGAGCATCAGAGACCCGCAGGATTGTTGCAACCACTGCATGTTCCCATGTGGAAATGGGATGAGATCAGCATGGATTTCATCGTGGGTTTACCCCGCACCCAAAAAGGGAATGATTCAATATGGCTAATAGTGGACCGTCTGACGAAGGTTGCACACTTCATACCTGTCAAGACAGTCTACAGGGGAGACAAGTATGCTCAGTTGTATGTGGACCACATACTCAAGTTGCATGGAGTTCCGAGCAGGATAGTCTCAGATAGAGGGACCCAGTTTACCTCAAAGTTCTGGCAAAGTCTGCACAAGCTGTTAAAAACTAAATTGGATTATAGCTCCGCATATCACCCGCAGACCGATGGGCAGACTGAAAGAGTCAATCAAATCCTGGAAGATATGTTAAGAGCATGTGTGCTAGCCCATGGAAAGGATTGGGAGAAAAGCCTTTCCTTTGCAGAGTTCTTCTACAACAACAGTTACCAGGCCAGTCTACAGATGGCACCCTTCGAAGCTCTTTATGGCAGAAAGTGCAGAACACCTCTGATGTGGTCAGAAGTGGGAGAGCGATCTTTCTTTGGACCGGCAATCATTAAAGATGCTGAAGAGAAAGTAGCTCTAATCAGGGAGAATCTGAAAGCAGCCCAGAGCAGGCAGAAAAGCTATGCAGACACCCGTCGCAGAGACCTGAGCTTTGAAGCAGGTGACTATGTATACCTCAAGGTATCACCAATACGAGGTACCCGAAGGTTCAGGGTCCGAGGAAAGTTGGCGCCCAGATACATTGGACCTTTTAAGGTACTCAAGAAGATAGGAGCAGTAGCTTACCGCCTCGAGCTCCCCGAAGAGATGACAGATATCCATAATGTCTTCCATGTCTCACAGTTGAAGAAATGCTTGAGAGTTCCAGAGGAAATAGTACCACCGGAAGTATTGGATCTCCAGCCGGATCTCCGTTACCAGGAGAGGCCCATCAAGATTTTGGATGTTGCCACTCGGTTAACAAGAAGAAATGCTATACGGTTTTGCCGAGTGCAATGGAGTAATCACACTGAAGCAGAGGCTACCTGGGAACGTGAAGATAATCTTAAGAAGGAGTTTCCCTACCTGTTCGAGGAAGAGCCTGAATCTCGAGGACGAGATTCGGTTTAAGTGGGGTAGGTTTGTAACACCCTATGTTTTGCCCATGATGAAAAACCACTAAAAATTTGAACTTTTTCAAATTTGAACAAAATTCAATCAAAGTAGAAGTCAATTTCAAGCCAAATTCAAAATTTCGAATTTTAAATGTGCATCAAACACCACCATGTGCATAATTGGGAATTTCCTGATTTTATTTATGTGTTCTTCTGGTTTTGAGTCTTTTTCAAATTTGAAATCCATTCAAATTTGAATCTCTGAAAAAATCCAGAAAATGTCAAACATTTTCTTCCCTCCTGGGCCGCCCCTCTCTTCTTCCCCTTCCCCCGGCCCACTCTCTTCTCCTTTTCTTTCCCGCGCGCGCAGCCCAGCTTCTCCCCCCCCCCCCCCGGCCTGCCAGCGGCCCGCCTTCCCCAGTCCAGCAGCAGCCCAACTCACCTCCCTCTCTCGGTGTCACTGACGTGCGGACCCCACTCGTCATCCCCTACCTCCTGACGACGCGCAGCCCGCCCATGCCGGCCTGTCGCCGCCGCTGTGTCGTCCCGTCGTCGGCACAGGACGCGCCCTGAGTAGCACATGCCGCGCCTGAGCATCCGTCGCCCTATCCCGTCGGCAAGGACAGCGCCCACTCCTCCTCCCCTTGACCAACGACCCAAACCGCCGGAGACCCGATGACCTCCATGCCTCGACGTCATCGCGCGCAAGCCTCCTCCCTTGTTCCGTCTCGTCGCGACCTCTGTAGCCACTCCACCGCGTGCGTCACCCGCGTGGCCTCCCGTCCTCTCCCTGGCAAGCCATCGCGTCGCCAATGAATTCCGGTGACCCAGCCGCTCCAACGGCTCCTTCCTCGGCCGCGTACAAATGCCAATGAGCTCCGCGCCGCTCTACTCTCCCTGTCCGCGAGCTCAAACCACTCACCACCGCACCGAACATCACCCATTCAAAATTTCCCCTTTTCTCTCTCCTTACTCCGGCGAGCTTCGTCGGCGAGCTCCTCCGCCGCCGTTGGTGAGTCCCTCTCCCCTTCTCCTCTCCCCACAGTTGTGCAGCGCCTCGCTCAACCCTGTCATGTGCCCAGTTTCTGCAGACGTGTCGTGAGTGAGGAGATCGACGACGACCGATCCGCCGCCGCCGCCTTCCTCGATGCCGGCAGCCACCTGACGTCATCCGTCTCGACCGAGCCCACCGTGAGTCCTCCCATGATCATCTCCCTCTCCTCTCCCTCCTGCGTTGGTTACTTTTTCCCGCGCGCACGCACGCGCCTTTTCCGTCGAGCGCCGCCGCTCCGCCCAACTCAGGCGAGCTCGCGCCGCCGCGGCGGCCCTCCCCGACGTCGACGCGTAGCTGCGCTAGCTCCGCCACCGCACGTTGACCCCGCACGGTCACTCTCTTGAGCTCCGCCACGCGCAGCGCGCTTTCCCCTCGCGCGCCTCCGCGCCGCGCCACTCCGGTGAGCGCGCATCGCCGCTCCGGCGACCCTCGTCGTCGAGGTGTTGCCCTCCAAGCTCCGCCGCACCGAGTAGACGCCGTAGGTCCGCTCCTCGTCGCGTTTTAGCCACCGTAGCAGCCGCCGGTGAACTTCCCGGTGAGCCGCCGCCGCGCGCCACCGTCTTCTGGCCGCTCTGACCCAGTCGCGCCGCCGTCGACGTGGCGTGCCACGTCGTCTTGTGGGTCCCACACGACCCAGTCACCTCGCCCCGTCAGCGCCCAGTCAGCGCGCGTCCACGGGTGCGGTGCACCGTGGACCGCCCTCACATGCACGACCGGTCCACAGCCCGCGTGGACCGAGTCCATAGCACAGTGCTGTACAGGGACCCCGGCCCCAGTGGCCCACTTGTCAGCCTCACACAGCCTCTGGAATTTGCTAGATCCACACGCAGAGTGTACCCAGGAAGCTATTTCAAGCACTTTCCTTCATCAGAAAAATTCCATAAAATTCCTAAAAATACTAGATTAATTCCTAATCATTTTGGAACACTTGTTTATTCCATAATAATTAGGATTATGTCTATGATTAATTACTTAGCTTAATCCTAATTATTTCCTATGTTGCAAACTTATAAAATCTATATCTTTTTCGTCCTAGCTCCGATTTGGGTGGTTCTTTCACCAAAATTTATCTAAAATCATGAGCTACTTGTTGTTACCAAAACCCTCTGTTGTTGGTCTCTTTTGGTCTTCGTTTGATTTAATTGCTTGCTAGCTTAATTGTTTGATCGGTAGTTTAATTCGATCGCTGTTTGCAATCAATAGAGGAACAAGTCTTCGAGGAAGGAGCGGAGGATCCGGATTACGAGGACTTAGAAGAAGAAGACTTTGGTGAAGGCAAGTTCTAACCCCTTGGTCATATTGATCCTATGATTGCAAATAGTCCTATTTAGAGCCTGTTTTGGAAACAACTGTGCATGATATTTAAAATTGCTTCAAATGCTAGATGATCCTATGCTGATGATTGCCATACCTTGTTAATTGTTTATCCACTGCCTTGTTAGCCCTAGGTTCACTATCATTAGTTCCCTAATGATATGTTGATATGCCATGCTGCTTAGGACTTGTTACATGTGTACTTAATTAATCTTGCTATACATGCTTTTGGTGTAAAATGGTGTGTGTTTGGAGGAGTGTGTGTGAATATGAAATGTGGGATGGTACTATATACTAGTGATAATTGTAATCCATAGTGGGGTACTTCTGGCGGGAGCAGGCGAGGTAGTCCTCAGTGGGGAGGCCTATCTCTGGGATGCGATTCCTCCTTTGAGGATAGCTATTGAAGATGCTTGCTTCGGTCGTATAAGGACCGGTTCATGTGCCGCCTTGCCTAGCACCTTTCGTACAACCACATGCCTTGTATGGGAAAGGTTTGGAACCACACCCTACTATAGTGTTCACCCGGTACCCACCTGGAGGGCAGGAGTTGCGGCGGAAGCCAGGAGAAGACTCGACATGGCAGGTGTCGGGATCCGGCGTATGGTGATTCTTCAGGCCTTTCTACATGATAATGATGATATTGTGAAGCCCCTGGTCGCAGTATTTCCGTGGTGGTGCCGCGGTGACACCAAGTAGGTACGGGACCATTAGTGTGTCTGTCCGATCCATGACGATGGGGAGGGCTGACATGCCTTGTGGGGAATTGTGTACAACCTCTGCAGAGTTACAAATCTATCATGATAGCCGTGTTCCACGGTAATGGGCAACGCGAAAGCTTGTGCCACACAATGATTAGTATAACGGTGTGAGTAAATTCCTTGGTGTGTTTTTGGAATACTCCGGTGTGGAACCGTGTGCTGGTTTCCTGCCAGCATTAAAATATGGGAACTGGCGGGATGGACCTTGTCTCCCCCAGGGCCAAACAACCCCATTAATCCTCAATGATAACCTTGATTAGTAGTTTGCGAACTGCTTTGTTTTACAAACAACCCCTGCATAAAACTGGCCTTCCGCCCAGTTACTAAACGCTCGGCCTATCCTTGATATTATCCTTGCATGCTTAAACTCCTCGTCGTTAGGACTTGCTGAGTACCCTATGTACTCACCCTTGCTTAATCATTCAGATGAGGAACCTGAGTATCAGGAGGATGGTGATGAAGAGTAGGGTTCTGTCTACACTCAAGATGCCTGTGCTAGTGCCGCTTCCGACTTCCGCTGTAGTAGTATTTAAGTGGTTCTGCTGTTGCAGCCCACCTGCTTGATGCTTGTTGTAATAAAGTGGCCTTTGGCCGTTATTGTAAGACCTTTTATGTATGAAGGCTTGTATGAGACTCGGTAATATTGGTGTAAGTGATGACTCTGTGATATCAGTCTGTGTAAAGTGTTTGTATCAGCGTCTGATTCAGGGACTGATACGGTAAGCATTAGTGCTCCAGAAATGGGGTACGACACGCACACGCACTAAGCTTTCAGCGACCCGTTTCCCAATCCCATTTCCTGATCTCCAGCGACACGACTTTTGCATTACCGAGAGCAGAACAGCTTGAAGTGACAAACTGAACACACGATAAACGAAGGTTCCTCATGCAGGTCTCGATGGTTGCCAGCAACAACTACTTGCTCACGAAGCATATAACAGTTCCAGTCCATCAAAGCGATCCATCAATGAGCCTCAAAGTTGCAGTTTTTTTTTTCTTCTTGAGATCATCTTGCACTCCAACGTACCGAGCTCTGTGGCGCTGGTGGCCAATGCAGAGTATTTGTGTTGCTAATGCCTAATGGAAGAGCAGCCAATCTGTCCTCCTTGTCCTTGTTTCTGAAATGATTCGGTGAAAAAAATGAAACAGCGAGATACAAAGGCCCAAAGGCCGCCAAAATAACAAATTAGACCCGAAACAAAACAGAAAAATCAAACGGGAAATGATGGATGAGTAAATGTGCAAAAGGAACTCAACGATTAGTTAGAGGAGGAGGCCGAGGCAGCCGGGGGCGTGCGCTCCTCCTCTGCGGCGTCCTGTCGTACGGGTCCGTCCCAAGCGTCTACGTACGTCCGCCCTCGATCGAGCGGCGTAGTGCTTGTCGAGCGTCGTCCATGATCGACTCAGGGGTGCCTCGTGAACGCGTCCGAGGAGGGCGGCAGTGTCTCGTACGTCGGCGACGACGGCGCGACCATCAGAGGGCAGGACGTCGTCACCGTACGTCGGCGCCAAGCTTGGTGAGGCAAGGCACACGTACGCATGCAGCGTCCTCGCCTTCCTTCATCCCATGCTCGCGATCAGGCAGGGAGCGAACCATGTCCAGGAGCGTCTCCATGCGGAGGGAGGGAGCATGACGGCGTCCTGCCAGCGTCGCGCCCACCGACATGGCAACGCACCGGCGGCGCCGTCAAGCGCGTGGTGCATAGATTGGACAAGATTTGGTGCTGGTTAATTTCCGTCACGCACAGACGACTTGACGCGCTCCGATTTGAGCTGCAGGCTTGGCAGGGCGATGCGCCATATATCGTCGCCATGGCCGGGCTGGTCGTGTCTTGTGTAGCCTGACCGCGCGGGCTCTGGTTGCCGGCGTGGAGCGATCGGCGGCGACGAGAGGTCAATGAGTGACTGTCCTTGAGTTGACGCCGCTCGCCCGGTGATGCATGTTCCCGCGCGCGAGAGCGGCCGGATGCATGGATATCCGCTCCTCTCCCGATCCGAGGTCAATCCTCCGTTGGCCAAAGCTCTGGTCGCCGATCGAGGCCGAAGCAAGTGCGCGCTTGTGCGGCGTGCCGCCTTCCAGGGAGCGCCACCTGACGACGATATGCAGGATGTACATGCAAGTACGGGACGACGGACGCCCCCCATGCTCCGCTGCGCAACACCATCGCGGAGCATGCCGTGGTTGTGGGACCTTCCGTTACGCTACTGCAAAGTTGGAGGGCACGCCAAGCCAAGTAATCACCGCAGTCAGTACCTCGTCTTCTTTCACGTATCACGCCGTGGCACATGCATGTTGTCTGTCGTTAATGAACGAAGCCCATCTACTTCAACCACCGCATGACTATCGGTCCCAGCATCTGCCATCTTCTTCGAATACACTGGACACTGGAAACCGCCTCTTTCATCATGGACAACGCTTTCGGGACGCCTCCAGACTGAGCTCCGGCCACCGCACAGACAGACCTACGCGAGTCAAATTCGGCCAATATGGATTCTGCATTTATTTATTTTTGGATTTACACCATGCGAGAAAAGACCGCCACCCTCTTGCAGTATCAATAACTAGTGTTACAAATGCCACGCATGGGGTGGAGACAATTTCAATCAAGGTTCAAATGACTGGAGGCCTTTTGGGGGGGGGGGGGGGATGGGGCTTGAGCCCCTTTAGTCAGGCCCGCAACAGAGCCTCGGTGATATGCGTGGTGTTTTGAGTCACACGTGTACAAAATGAAGCAATTAACAACATAGCAAGGAATGTATGACCATATATATAATTGACAATAAACATAAGACTTTGACAATGTAGACACTCTTTTCAGCCTGCCACAATAAAAGGCATAAGCGGTGGGTTATCTAAAAAGGAACATGCTACAACTAGCATTGTACGAACAATATTTTGGTTAGCATTTAAGTAGCCACTCAACAATCGCAAAGTTGTAACTCAGCTCTTATTTTACCGTTGGGGTCGTCGGAGCGTGGACGATCACAAATGGTTGGATATCCTGGGATCTCCCTTCTTGTAATTGTAAACCATGGCAACCAAGGTAGGAGGACTCATCCCTCTTCACTGACTTCTGACGCCCCCTTTCTTCTTCTTCCCTCTTTTCTCCTTCCTCCCTTGTCTCTTTCTTGCCCTTCGGCCACCCGTTAGAGGATGTTTCCAGCGGCGGTGGCTGTGACTTCAGCAAGTGGACTTGGTACCGACTTCAGGATCTCGGAAACTTTCCTCGAGTTAGTACCAGTCTACGGCTCCCATCTTGCGACTGGAGTACGATCACTGTTAATCTCCCATTGGTGCTGCATAATTCTTGAACTAATCCATGATGAGCCGTGAGATGCCTCCAGTCCTACATGAGTCTACCAGTGGAGTTGGACCCATAGCATCTCTCTGCAGCAAATAGCTCCGACTGGGAAGGAGAGCTCTGTTGTTAGTTCATGTATGCTCTCCTCACTGTCATTTTTCTCTATGCTTTGTTTCTGCAGCAAATAGCTCCGAGTGGGAAGGAGAGCTCTGTTGTTAGTTCATGTATGCTCTCCTCACTGCATTTTTCTCTATGCTTTGTTTCGACAAGGCACAGCGCATCTACTGACGCATAGAACAGAGGAGGCCTTCGTGTACAACGAAGATGAATCGATAGTCCACGCAAAAGAAGAAGAAGAAGAAGATAAATCGATTTGGAAAGTCACCGTGCAGGTCAGATACGGGAATGTAAATCTGATGACATTGTAGGATCCATACTATACTACAGCTGCATGGCGCGTGTCTATCGCAGAAACACTTGCAGTTGTATCTTGTACTGATCGGCTTTGTAACCGAAGTGCGCTGTCATCAAAGTGACGGTGAATAGCTCGAGTACGTTAAGTGGCCCTCCCATGCACTGCACGTCAGCGTGCAACAGATGCATTCAACAACAAATAAAATTGCATTGCAGAGGACCGTAGTGCGTGCCGAACCTTGCCGCTCTTGACATTGGAGACGAAGACCAGATGACAGAGCGCTTAATCCGTCGTTGCTGGCTTGCCGCGCGAGTCTACTCACGAGCCAGACACATCGGTGTGCAGCCACTGAGAACGCAGCTAAGGTCAGGCAAGCCGTCCGCCAGGAGGACGTCTGCTCGGCGAACGTGCGTAGCTTTGCTGCAGGTGCTCCGAAGCGACTGCCAGACGCGCCCAACCAGCAAGTTCCTCGAACGCGACATGATCATGCACCGGGAAGAAGTGTCTGCGCTGCAGGTGCCAATAGCAAACCAGAGCTAGCTTGCAGCTAGTGCAGGTGCGTGGGCCGTAGCGTGTGTGAACCAGCAGCGTACGTAGTGCATGATGAAACCTTCTGCTCGGCTACGTTCTCAGTAGGCTCACCCGGCCGGCGTGGCGTGGGGGACTATCGATCACCGTACCGTCGGCGGAAGGGCTTCGCTTCGACATCAATTTGCTGGCTTAAATTAACGGCGGACGCGAGCACGGCCATGGCCATCACGTAGCAAATTAAGCTAGCCGTCGGGGAACCAGAGCATCCGGGTCGCTATTTCAAATGGCGAACGGGTCTGGGCCTCTACTGACGTCAGATCGGCAATCTAGGGGTGGAAACGGATCGAATACGAATCGGATTGTGCCTTTCCCACATCCATATCCATATTTGTAAACGAATATGGATACGAATACGAATGTTTTCGAATATAAATACGGATCGAATATTAAACGAATGCGAATACAAAAGCGAATGTCACTATAATTCGGACGGATACGGATACATCTAATTTCTATGTTGTTAAGACAACTACTACACTTTTTTCTCTCTAAAGTATCTTTAATAGCATTATTTCACATGATCTACACTAGTTCATATCAAAATTCAATCAATTTTATAATATTTTTTATATAATATATGGGTATATTTATGATATAGTAGCGGATACGAATACGAATACGAATATGTCGAATATCTGATGTCAAAACCTCAAACCATATCCACATCCATATTTTCTAATCGAATTCGAATACGAATTCGAATAGTGTAAAAATATTAATCGAATGGTAAATTTTGTATCACATTTGCATTTCATCGGATACGAATATCGAATAATACGGATTATCCGCATCCACTTTCCACCCCTACGGCAATCTGCGTCCACAATTCGATTTTGCAAGACGAGCGGCAAGTTTCCTGGGCCAACAGAAGGCCCAATTGACTGAGCCCCGTCTCTTTTGGTGGCCCGTTGCGGAATTTGGCCCCGCGCCTAGATTCAGAGACCCGTTGACCTGAGTTCAGGTGCCGCGACAAACAAAGACTCAACTCCGGCGAGTTCCGACGGCGTCCATTCATGTTCCCAGCCTCCCAGGCCAGGCAAGTCCTGTTCTCCCGGTCGGAATTACTAGCGCTGTACGTTTGGACTTTGGGACGCTCATTGAAATTGCTCCGTTATCAGGGCTCGGGCACTGGCAGTTCTGCGCACGTACGTACATTACGTCCACCATTAATTATTTATCAGTGACGGCACTAATCGCTCGCCGGCGACATGTGGTCAATCAGATGTTTGTGTAGGCCCTGCTCGCCGTTGTCGTCTTCTCTTCCGTCCACTGTCACGCGCATGCAGGCACCACAGCTTGTGGCCGGTCCACCATGCATGCTCTCTCTGTATCTGTACGCTGTTTCTTTGTTTTTCCCAATCCATCGATTCAACCACAGTACGACAGTAGCCTTTAACCGAGGTGGTCAAAACGTTGCCATTGCAAGCAACTCTTCAGGTTCCTGCATATATGTTCCGTTTCAGTAGCCACCCAAGCCACAACTGAAAGCGCTTGCAAAGTTGCAGTAATCCTCGCCTCTGAGGCAAGAAAGGCAGAGACCTCAGATATGATGAGACCAAAACACTACTGTTGCGGCGATGCAGGCATTTGGAATCCCGCCTAATTAGCACACGCGTCTTAAGATCTGGCTTCGGCGGCGACTTTGCATCATGTCACTATAGTTCTGACCTGAGGCTGCGGTAAGAAGCGCGAGGAAGTAGCTAGTGTTTGGTGACCGTAGATTCAAATTAAAAAATAACTAGTAGGTGGCCCGTGCAGTTTGCGCGGCTAGAAATCTTGCATTATCTTATGAGCATGGTTAAACTACAAAATAAGAACTAAAGAAAGTAAGTCGTAAGAAATTAATGTGTACCAATATCTAAAAAAAGAAATTAATGTGTACAGTTTAATTAAGAAAATTCAGTCTGATCTTGACTTTTTTTTTGTATGTATCAAAGAGGTTTCCAACATCTATTAATCTGTATAGTAAAAATTGATTATACATAATGTCAGGTTCATCAAAAGGCTTCTATAGAGTCACTTTTTGCAGTTGTAAATCATAATTCTCCTTTTGAGTTCAATCAAATCCACTTCCATACAATTTTCATATGTCCACTTCAATTAGTTCTTCACAAACACTTGAACTGTGCCCTTGTCCAGAGTTTGCACTTTGCACTGACCAAGCTAGCTTTCATTGCTTCAGGCCCATGGCTATACAATTTCACCACGTCGCTTGTTAGCTGCGAAAGATTTTGTTTTGAACAAATAAAGAAATATTATCATACAGCAGCTGTGGCAAGCCAAGAACAACTGATGAATTAACTCAGTAGTGAGGTTTTATTTTCTTACTCAATGCTCAGCAAGAAGTGCATCTCGATTCTGATGGGTATTGTCACCGCACTTCCTCTCAATTCAAGGTTTACATTACGTTTGTCTGCAAAACTGTCACTGGTCTAGTGCGACTACAGCTTACCTAAAGTTTAGGACTTGTGTATAATGGCTATATACAGGCTGGTTCAGTGATTTCTCATGTAACATTGATAGATGGTACATGAAGGGAATTAAGACCTTTTAAAAGCATGTACGTGTGTGCCGCACGGTGCCTCCCAGCGGTATATAACCAAATCGTTCGAAAGACAGATAGGCAGTCCCTTGACAGATTATGTGGCTAAGCTCTAGTCTGTGCGGATCCCATGGTTGCTTCTCCAAGCTCTAGCTCACTACCATGCCCGGGGCGGATCAGTCTTGCTCTACGCGAAAGCCAATTGACTGGCTGATCACCATGCGGCATGTGCTCTGTTCATCCTTGTTTCCCTGATCCTCCCATGAGGCTCCGCTCCTGAGCAAGCCCCTTTTTCTTTGAGCCAACCTAGGAAGGAACGGTAAACACTAAACAGTGACACCAAAGTTGAATCGCTTGGTACACGGTGTGGAACACGAAATAGTCTAGTAAACTACTCCCTCCGTTTTTAAATTGTTGTCGCCATTGACTTTTTTATTTACGTTTGACCGTTCGTCTTATTCAAAATAGTTGTTCGAATATGCAAAATTATAAGTTAGGTTCAAACTTACTTTGAAGATAAAACAAATCATCACAAAATATATGATATTTTTAAAACTTTTTTGAATAAGACGAAGGGTCAAAGATAGCAAAAAAAGTCAATGGCGACAACAATTTAAAAATGGAGGGAGTACTCATGAAATCCTCTTAACCCCAGCACGATGTAGTTGTCAGTACTCGTCGCCATGGCTGGCATCGTGGTTGAGGTGAATGTGCGCGTACGCCAGCGGCACATCACCAACGTCAGTCCTGACGATTTTGTTCTTCAACAGGTTCCCGTAGCTCCCGGTGGTGTAGCTCGTCAGCGGGAACCACGGCGACGGCAGCCATGTCTTCCGGGAAACTTGAGGCATACTAACGTTGTATCAAGACTGAGATATCCAATGTCTGTAGACTGAAGTAATTCTTGGATTTTGAACGGCGTCGTGCATGGTATATACCTGCAGTGCAGGATCAATATTCAATTGACGGACGGTATTGAAACATCTCAGTTTGACCTGCCGGCAGTGCTCACACAGCACGACCTCCAGGACACCCCTCTGGTCGTGGTTTCATCGATCGGCGAACTCTTGGATCTACCTCACGCAGCAGCACCAGACCTCGGTGGCTTTTACTTGTTATTGTCGTCGCCGCTCGAAGGTGAAGGTTGTGCCGTCCCGGCGACCACGACGATGCACCGCGCGCAATTCGAATGCGGACGACGTCTGCACTTGAACTATCAAAATCACGATGGAAGTAGCGCTCGCCATGAAGCGTCCTGCAATTGCGATGGATCTTCCACCTTTTGTTCCCTCAAAATTAATCCCGATGCTCTGCCTCCTCTATCAAATCTTTATCTTTATATAATAGAAATATGTCCAAATCCAAATCAATCTAGAAATTAAGAGTCTTAACGTTCTTATGCTACGAAAGTCCTTTATCTCCTGTTAAAAGACATCAGGACTCTACAAGAAAATCTCCAGCGTTATATTATGGACCCACATATTATTGATGGTCAAGATATTTCTTTTTTTTTATTATCGATTAATTGGATTACTCAGCCGTGGATTGAGGAGATTCAGTATTTGACACGGATGGGACTGCGAGTTGGATTGTAATACAATTGGTAACTTTTCTTTTAATCTTGACCGCTCAGTGTTCATAAAATCCAACGGTTCACATCTTCTGTTTTCTCTGATTAACATGATAATTTCGTTAAATCTCAACCGTTTAATCTTCATAAAATCCAACGGCTGACATCTTTGTTTTTTCTCTGATTAACGTGGTAATTTCGTGGCCTTGAGAGCAAATGTGGTGGTTTATTTTCCCTCTGATTAACGTGGTAATTTCGTGGCCTTGAGAGCGAATGTGGTGGCTTATTTTTTCCTTCAAATACTAAGATAATAGATTTCAGAAAAAAGTACACTTTAACTATATTTTTTAGGAAGCGTTGGTCAAAGTTAGTTTCGACGGTAGTGTCACTGTACAAATCGACTTCCTTTAGGTGGTGGAGGTAGTTCGAGAGATGGGGTCTCTGGCGCTGGCTCAATGGAGGCGCAGCCGTCACGCTTGCAGGCTAGGTGCAGTAGCCTCGTTGACAACGCAATGTCGAGTTTCCTTCCCATATAGCAGCACTTACCAAGCATGCATGGTTAACCGCAAAGCAAAACCCCATCGGTCGGAATCAAATCAAACCCATGAACCGAACGCAGAGGCAGAACTGGGGGTCATGCCCCCCCCCCCCCCCCCCCCTCTCTCGGTCACACGATCCTTACAATAACCTATATAGAAGTTGATTTTGAAGTCAATATGAATAAGGTCTGCATAGGATAAAGTGCCAGTCATGATGAGCTAACTATTATCAAACAGATAATTGGCAGCAACAAGGTGGCGTGCCTTGTCGAGTGTGTCGTCGCTACAAAGCTTCAGAGTGCTGTGGAGGAAATTGTCATGGAGAACATCCTTGATGTCATTAAGACCGTCGATAAGGACTACCCGATGATAGCAGAACCCAGATGCAGCGTTGTCAGTTCACAGAAGAAAAGTGCATCAATAATGATCCCTCCCATGAGGTATCATTGACCAAAAAGATGAGCGACGGGCGAGTGTTAAACAACCTTTCCTTGAAGGGCAGCAACAACATCCCTTGACCTATGAGCAGGTGGCCACTCAACGTCGATATATTCTGAGAAAAGAAGAGAAATGGGCAATTTACTTCCACCACGTCCTTCAAGGAAATCGTTTTGAGGTTGCCTAAGTCAAATTTTTTAAACTTTGACTGCAAATATTTTTATGTGTTAGGTTTAGAAATGTGAAAATGCTATGAGTAGATTCGTATTGAAAATAATTTCATAAAAGTACACTTTAACTATATTTTATAGGAAGCATTGGTCAAAGTTACATTTCAAAAATAATTTCAATACAGATTGTGGCTCTTCGAAGTGGAGTTTGCATCAGGCACAAAGAGTTGCCGTTCGCAGCTTGATTGCTGCGCCAGGGACAAAAATGGAAGAGGGAGAATTGACATATAAAAAAAAAAGATAACGGGCTTTGGGACATGGACGATCTACTGATCAGTTCGGCCCACGAAACAAAATATGGCCCAAGCCCCAAATGGACCAAGGAATCCATCCTTGCTTTAGAAATAGGTAAACTTTCTTTAGAAATAGGTAAAGATAAATATTTAGAAACTCATGAGTTGATGCGTCCAGGGAAAACAATTCTCGGCGAAAGAAAAACCAGAAATCCGAAAATCGTGTTTCTCAACTCAGAACAACCTCTGCTGGCCATCTCAGGGCTGTAACTCTTATTAAACTGCTATGGTGACCGAGGTTGAGCATATGTGGTTGTGTTTTTTTCAAACATTAATGGACACATTCTAAATATTTAATTTCATTCTAAAAGATGGAACTATGGACATACTCTTTAATATTTAGGACTACGCAACTTTGTGTATATTTGGAACTGCATGTTGAAGGATTTAACTTCATGAACAGACCGCCTGTAGTTGTAGTGTGAAATTGTGAATTTCTCTCATTTCTTTGTATTACTATTTGTTGTATTTTAACGTTATAATCTAGAAGATTTTCTGAATAAATTGGGTTTTTAAAAAAAAATTGCTATAAAGAAAAATGAGAAAATGGGTGGAATTCTTATAAATCCGATAAACGTGTCTATCCAATTTGAAGGTGAAGGATATGGTTACCAAGTCGATGATCGGTAACTTTTCTTGAACAATAAAACATGCAAATTAAGGAAAAAAAAATCTCATGTTCGGCTACAAATAATAACACAAGAATTATGGACAGTGTATGTGCTCTGAGGCATTAGAAATTAGTATATGAATTGTAGTTGTTCAAGACTAATAAAAGTTCACCGGGATAGCTTGCTGATAATAGCATTTCCTCTTCCATGGTGTATTGCCTGCTAGCTTGGTCCACAGTTGACATGTAATGAGGGATAGTTTCATCCCCTTCGTTTCTCGTTGGTGTTCCATTATATGGAACTTTTCTCTTCTTTACTAGCAAGCTGTCAAGGGTCATCTCCACTTCCCTCATTGTAGGCCTATCTTCTCCCTTCAATTTTGTACACGTTGCTGCAAGTGTGGCTATTTCTTGGATTTCACCATCTTCCTCTTCCATGACTTGGGGATCTATTATGTCAACCAGTTTACCTTTTGTGAATAATGAAACAAAATGTGAAACAAGACCATCATCATCGACAAACCTATACACATATGGTTTCTTTCGAGTAAGCAATTCTACAAGAAGGACACCAAAACTGAAAACATCACTCTTGTCCGTTAGTCGTCCTGTGTAATAGTACATTGGATCCAATTAGCCCATCGTTCCTTGAACAGCTGTAGTCACTCCTGTCCAATCAGTTGGGATATATCTGTGTCACACCCGGTTTTAAGGCCAAAACCGAATGCTCATCTATATGTGTGCCCAGGATCAAATTACACACATATAGGACAAAGTAAAGTACAACAGATAACCAATGTCATTAAGATATCGTATAATATTACCATAATGTCTTTAAAGACTAGAGAAATACAAACACGCTAGCGGAAGACTCCATAACTCCACAGGCAATCGACCGGGGGTTCCACAAGCTTAGACTTCTCCATCATCTTCAAGCAGTCAATCTTCACTCTCTGAGCAGCATATCATGATTGTAGAGGAAATAGCAAGCGTGAGTACATGTCGTACTCCGCAAGTGTAGGAAAGTATATGAAATGCAAGCTTATAACAAGAAAGGCCAAACCATATGGTTCATAGCAGAAAAGAAACTTAACTTAAGACATTATTAAAGCACCTATATATTACTAAGTGAAATAAACCCTCCAAAGATTGTTAACATAAGGTCAACTATACAGGTTACTCCACCTGTAAAGACAAGGGTTACTCCACCCCAACCAAACTACAGGTTACTCCACCTGCAGCTCCTATGGGTTACACCACCCATACCTGGTTACCCCACCAGATCCACCCAACCATTCCCACTAATCATGTGAGGATCCAGGCTGCTCCTGACCGTGAGCACGGCTGTCATGACAGTTTTACTTCTCTGCAGAGGTGCACAACTTTACCCACAAGGTGGTGATTCCGTCACTATTCAGTGACTAAAACCTCTATGTTGCCTTCACACTACCAAAGGTGTGAGGCCAAGAGATCACCACATGGTCTTTCAAAGTGCTTCCCAGCCGGCAAACATCCCATGCTAAGGTTCCACCGCCGTGGGATTACGCCATCCAGACAGAAGCCCCCTCTTGCACCGTGGCTAGGATTACTCCATCCATCACCTAGGAATGAGATTACTCCATCCCACTCCTCTTCCTCGAATGCCGCCAAAACTGGGAAGACAACATAATACTTGACCAAGTCTACCATAATCAACCTTGTGCTTTGTGCGGTTGTCCTGGGTTGCCGCTCCACGAACCGGTCCTTATGATCACAAGCAGGTACTACCCACAACCAACAGTACCATAAAAGGCACATGTGCATACCCGTACCATCATCAACATCCTCCTGCTTGGATCACCTAAGTTCCATGTTGCTAAAAGATTAACCGGTCCATGAAGGTTATGTTTAAGTGAAACCATTAGTCAAGCTTATTAGTCAAATTGTTACCCATCCCAAGACAGCAAGCTAAGCATGACATACCCATCCATATTATTATCAACCACACCCGGGCGACAAGGATAAAGTAAGGAACATGGTATGACACATGGGATTCAAATTAAACGCAATGCATAACTAAACTAGAGGGAGAAAGCAATAGGTTCAAAATGGTCAAGGACACTTGCCTCAAAAGAAGTGCTGCTGCTCAGAGTCTTCATGTTCTTTGTCTTCATCTTGTTAGCTCTCGAACACACGTTTCTAAATAACGGTAACATGCAAAGCACACAAAGCACAAACAATAAGAAACAGTACACCAAACAGTATCAAATTACTCTAATAACAGTACTAAATGATAGAGATCAAGCCTACGATCACGTGAGCGCAAGAATCACTTAAAACGGAGTTACGAGCAAAATGTTATGATGTTTGAAAGACTAAACACTAAATCTGGAAAAACAGAAACAGTCACGAAATGAAATGTGTGTGTTCCCGTTGACTGGATACATATTTTGGAACAAGGTTTCCACAAGAATATGCACAATGTTGTGGAACATGTTGGACACATGGTGATTGGGGCACTGGCTTACCTGAAAAAGAGATCAAATGGTTGGATCTAGATGGGGTTGTTCTGGAACAGTTAACGGTGGCATTGCGTTCCTGGTAGATTCATAAATGGTCTCGGCAAATCCTTTGGGGCAAACGTAGTAGACTTTCTGGAACATAATATGGTGTTGAATTTAGGTCACAAAAGCATAGGGATTGAGTGGAACACGGAAAACAATTACCATCAGGCGCGCTGGACAGATTCAGAACAGGAGCAGTAGTCATTGCGAATTAGATCCCCGTAGATCCAGGTCAGATCTGGAGCTGAATTTTGGATATGTTGTAGAGGACTCTATGACGCACTTGCTGGTCAAATTTGGCATCAATTGAATGGATGGATCTCCGGGAACGTTGATGCAAATTTGTGACTGTGCTGCTGAACGCGACGGCGGCGAGACGTGGCAGCAGCTTGGCGGCGTGGTTAGGGTTTGAGGGGTGGGGGTGTGCGTGGGGGACAGCAGGGGGGACGTGGGAGGGGCTCCCATATCAATAGAGAGGGTGTCTTAGGGTTTAGGAAAGGTTTTGGGCTTGGCCCATAAGTGGGGAGGGGTGAGGAAAGGTGGGCCTCGGCCCAAACGGCAAGGAAATCGATGGGAAGTTGAGATGTGGTTGTGGGCTGCTTTAGTGTTCGGCCCAAGAGAGCTTAGGGTCAAGGGGAGGACGTGGGGAGGTGTCTAGGCATTCATAGGCAATGTCGATATAGTGTGCTAATGAAAAGAGATGAGGACTAGGAAGGAAAAAAATGCATTATCGAGCGTTAGATGATGTTTTTATTTCCTTTTGCGTGAGAACAGTAAGTGGAATGAATGTGGATGGAATCATATCTTGGAAGTAGAATGTGGGACACATCATGTCTACATGAATGAATGTATAGATGACGAGAGGTGATGTTATAAAAGGAAATATCACAAGTCATGAGGTCAGAACGAACATGCACAAGCCTGAACTTACATTGATGCAGAAAGGAATAAAGAAAACAAGAAAACTTCTAAACTCGATCTACGGAGTCGTAGACGGAACTGAAGATCATGGTTGAGTAGATCAAGGTCCAAATATATAAATGCATTATGAGAGAAACATTGATTCGACTCAACGAAGATCCAAAATGACAAGGGATCAAAGAAATTTATATTAGTGATACAAAAGATTGACTAGGTATAAGACATATGACACCCAAGTGATATCTATTATTTTAACATCCAACTTTATGTTATGTATCAATGACATGTGCACCTGCCATTGCATCGACATAAATTTGGTAACTAAAATAATATAATATCATTGTGTGGTTATGCCAATACAGAGGCCACGAGGTAGCATGACTTGTAAAGAGTCTATGGAATGGATAAACAGATTGGTTGGAGGTGTAAGATAAATGAGAAAGAACTAGATAAACAAGAACACATGATGCTATCATTGAATGATTGAATATAGTTGAATTTGATTATGATACAATTACAAAAGAGATAACTGAAGAAGTTTATAGTATTTGTAGGACCCTTTCATATGAGTGTGTTGTGCAAAGCAACAAGGCATGAAGAGATGAACACATCGGTGAGGAGTCAAATGGTGGTGTTGAGGAGCTTGGAGGGAAAGAGGAAGACGACCCATGAGGCCTGATTTCCATGGGAGAAGCGAGATAGGAATGTGATGACCGATTTTTCATGATAGACGAGGATGAACGACAACTGTCGTGCGACTTTGGGTGTTGCACGATGCAGTGGCATGCATGTATTGTGCGTGCTAGGGTTTGTAGGGCGATGTGATATTCTTGACTGGATAGAGCAGGGCTTTGGTGTTTATTGAGGAGATGGGGGCATTGTGGGTCGTGGTTGACTAAAACATAGACACAATGGTAGCAAGGCAAAGACATTGTCGCTAGACTCAAAACTTTAGTGGGCGCTAGCTGCAGGTAGCATTGAGAGAGAAAGGAGCAAAATATCAGGACATCGGTATCGGGATGCAATGGTTTCCATGTAAGTAGCTAGCAGGTAAAATAGAGATGGCCCAAAGAGAAAGGGAAAAGGGTGTCGCAAGCTGCAACATTGGGTCCCAATATAGCTATGTGTGTATATTACAAAGTAAGTCACGATAGATAGAAAATAAACAAAGGAATGAAACGACTGGGGTACAAGCTGATGAAGAGACATAAAGAAATTAGAAATGATTGAAAGCGCAGGCAGGTAGCTCGTTTGCTTGCAACTCAAATGATAGAAATAAGCAGAAAGAAAAATGACAGAGTAGCATTAAGAGAGGTAAGGTTTGGCGAAAGCTAGATAGCAAGACTATGATAGGAGGAAAAACAATAGGGAGGAGGGTGATTGGGTGGTGATAGCGAAGGTCTGTTGAACTGACTGCACATTGAGGAAGAAAGACATATAACTAGATAGATAGATAAAGAGCCTCGGGAAAAGATCAGCTGCTTGTTGTGGTGCAGTTATCTTCATTACAAACATTTAGTAGAAAGAGAGAGAAAGAAAAGATGATTGAACAATGAAATCAAGCTGCTCGCAGGTGGCTTGATTGCTTGCAAACAAATGTTAGAAATGAACAGAGAATAGAACGGCATAGTAGCAGCAAAGAGTATGGCTTGGTTGTACATAAGCTTCATGCCATGATCGAAGGAAAATAAATTAAGAATGGTAGATGAGAGAAAAGAAAAGAAAAGGGATCATAGGAGGTAAAACAAAATGTATGCATAGATTCGATTCCATAGTTTTGTTGAACGCAAAGAGCTTGGTTGTCATCATGCTGATGGTGAAAAGAGAAGAAAAGAGACGAATAAGCTAACAACTTGGCCGAGATTTGGACTAAGCTAGGATTAGGATTATTATCGATGTTCAAAAACTAATCCGAGCTACAAGATCACTATCGAATTTTGAAATTCACTATTCATACATAGAAACGCCTAATGCAAACTAACCAGCATGAATGCAACAAACAAATTAATATAACCTATATTAATTTAATTTATTTAGAAAATAATTACTTTGCCTAAAATAAAAGTGACAACACTCGAATATTAAAGTTAAATTTTAAACTATTCTAAAAAAGTTTTAAAATTTAGTGAAATTTGAGTCACATTCCAAAATTTGGAATTTTGAGGTGTGAAAATCTGGAAGCTCCAAAGTCTGATACCTTTGCAGTTAAAGTGTCATCAAGAAGTATGTTGGAGGACTTAACATCTCTATGAAATATTGGCATCGAAGCTGATGAGTGTAGATAGGATAGTGCTTTGGCAACCTCGGTTGCTATCCTCATTCGGTGATACCATGATAATGATATTGGCCCTTCAACATGAAGATGATGACAAAGAGTTCCATTTGAAATGAACTCGTAAACTAGCAATGGGACTTCTGTCTCAAGGCAACATCCTAAGAGCTTCACCACGTTTCTATGGTTCACTTGAGAAAAGAACTGCAACTTCATTTATGAATTCACTAATTTCTCTTTGAACTACTATCTTCGATTTCTTGATTGCCACAACATGAAGATCTAGAATTCCTTTAAACACGACACCATGCCCTCCGCCACCAATTACACGAGTGCTATCAAAATTATTTGTTGCCTTCTCTATGTCCCTTAAGGTAATTATCATCCTCTCACCAATGTCTGTATTGAGTGATATTAATTGCTGCAATAGTAGCCCATGATTTTTCTTGAAATTGTTTTGTTTCATCTTCTTCACCTTTTGCAGCTTGACTTTACGCATTATGTAGGGCCCACCAAGGGCTAGAAGCAAAATACTTGTTCCACCACCAATTCCTAGCCCAATGCTTAAACCTAATGAAATAATAATGGGACACATTAATGATTTCAGAGTAAAACTATTAAGCTGTATGTTCACTTTATAAATCAGGTGATGAATTTCTAGCTTGTGATAATATAATATGTTGCACATAATGGCTTCTAACCTGTGAAGGAATTCTTGATATTAACACATCCTCCTTTTATGGAAGTATTTCCATATGTTCCATCAGGACATTGGCAATGAAAACTTCCAGGTGAATTTTGGCATATCCCATAGCAATGCCCGAGATGTTCTTGGTGTTCACACTCATCATGTCTGGTATATGTTTAGAAGGAAAAAAGCATGAGCACCGTGTTTTGAAAGGATTTGTCAATTCAGAAAGTAGTGTCACCACAGCTACACATATATATGAGATTATTTATCACCAACTTTTTTGTACCATTCTTACAAACGTCTAATATGGTAGAAATAGTCCCATGAAGCATGAATACATGTCATATCAACATATTAATCATATATACTTTAGTGAGTGTTACAAACATTTTATTCCATGTTCTAGTGTTTTTTTACATTCCATAATGTGTGGTGCTAGGACTCCATTGTTTGAGTGGACATGATAAAGAGTTTGATCGATCTTGACAAGTTACCAACGCATTGGGCATATAGATGACTTCAGATAACAAGTCTCATATAAAATTTGTCTCTATCCGAATTCGTATTGTAGAGCTGCAAGTTTGGATAAAATCTATTATTAGTGGTGGTTTTAGACTGGAACCGACTCTATAAATAAGCTATATGACCACAATTGATTGGTACCTAGAGAACCATTTATTAACTTTGTTCACATGTCTGTTCTTAAACTTCTTATAATGCATCAGTGGTCGAAATAATGGCTACATTTACACAGTAAGTTTATAATTATTCAGTGGCCAGGTATGTGGCCTCTAAGATGTTGTTAATAGTTCTTGATGTGTGACTGACTATTATTATTTTATGTTAGCGGTTTAGGAAAAATCGACCCTGTTGTACTTCTTGGACCAATTGTCGTTAGGGAAAAAGGAAGAAGCGTTTTGTACCTTTGCATCCATTGGGGATAGAAGCATTCCCTGTGTGCCACTTGGACATGTGCAAACGTGCTCCTCCACATATTATATTGATGATCAATATCCCAATCGTTCTGTTATCAATAGCTGACGGTGTCCATTGACTCATGATGCACAATTGCATGGTGCATGAATGGTGCATATGTCTGATGCATATGAAAATGTTTATGTATAATTTGGTGCCCATGTCGTGGTGCATAATGATGCATGCGCATGATGCATGTGTTATGGTGCAGATGTGATGATGCATTATTCATGGTGCTATGTGATGATGCACCTGGTATGACATGCATACTGATGTATATGACGATGCATTGTAAAATGCTTGTGCAATGCAAGTGATGTATTGCAATGCATTGGAATGGTGCATTGCACATGCCTAATGTTGTCAAATTTTAATTCTTGAGCAGAGCGAGGATCACAAAAGCAGGCTAAGGAGAAGATTATCAAGATCAGGCATAACCTTCTCCACATTTGGTGGGCAACTAGCAAGGATATCAATCACAGGGAAAACAATTTCTAGTGTAGGACTCATTAACAACGGTATACACAACAAAGAGGGGCTTCACACGAACATGACAGATAAGAGTGCAAAAGTATTCCTGACGAAAACGAACGGGGTCAGGGCTCAACATAATACTACTCCATCAATCGAGGTAAGTCAAGGTCTACAGGACATCAACACGTAGTTTCCAATGGTACAACAATAATGTAACAACGTCGTACAAGAGTAGTGTCACCTAACTACGATACTGCAACTCTAGCTCCTATCGAACACATAGGGGTACATCTAAACGACAGGCTACACGATGAATCTGGTCAAGAGTATACAATACAACGTTCAAGCACCTTCTTCACTGTCCAGTTGCTCTCCATGCTCCAGGTTGATGACATCTGCCGGTACTTGCGCTCTTCAGGTGGAGCATGAGGAACTTGGGCCGCCATTGTTGTGCGACCATCTGCTGGGCTGCATCTCGTTCTTCAATAAGTCCCGCGATCTGGTTGTCTTGGTTCTGCACTTGTAGCGCTAGCTCACAATCTGGGCGTCCTCATGTCAAGTAGAGCATCCTTGGCTTCATCTCGCTCATTGCCAAGTCGTATCGCCTCTAAATACCTGCTTCTCTCCTCTTCCTGTTCACGGTTCAAGGCATGGAGGGTTGCCGAGTAGTACGCGGGCACAGCCAAATAAGGGTTGTATTGCGGGTCTAACACTCCTGTAGCATACCCAGCGATGTCTCCAATCAGGTTAGCTCGGTCATTAACGGCAGGAGGACAAACGGGGTCCTTCCATCTCATTCTGATGATCCTCACAGATCGCCGTGAGAGCCTTGAGAGCAGCAACACCCCAAGTAGTACGTATCTCTGATCCGTAGCGCTCACAGTCCAAGGTTTCCATGCGGCGGGTGCTGGGGTTGCTGGAATGGCCACATGGTAATGCCGAAGGTGCTCCCGGTCCAATTGTGTCTTCCCACTACATTGGAGGCTCCATGTAACCAAGTGCTGAGAACACCCGCCCAAAAACATGGTAGAAACCTGGCCTGTTAAGACGAGTTGAAAGAATCCAATCGTTACCCAGCTACTCCCGTCTCAGCCATCTGCGGGGAAAACATGAAAATGTCACACCCTACTTCAAAAAAGGTAACCAGGCCCCAAAAAAGGGTGAATAATTTGGTAGGGGCCTTGGATGGTCGTAGCAAGTCGCTACACACATCCATTCAAGCAAAAATAAGGAGCAATGTTCCTTCAAAGTAACCAGGTCGAAATCTGTCTTGACTTCAGCAGCAGACACCAACTGAAATCTGGCACTTCTGGAGACGTTAGAACGAGAAACTCAGAACACGAAACTTGTAGATAACTTCAAGACCTTTCCAACGAGTGCTTAAACGACCTTAAAACGGACAAGTGCAGACGGAGATATCGAATTTGAAGACGCAGACAGTTCTGAAAAAAAACTAGTCGAGGCTGAAATCTGGTTCCACTTGGTCGACAGTTTGGAGGGATCTGACAGAATCAAAAGGGAAAAT
>CM017444.1:6969515-7039282 GCA_007726485.1 Eragrostis curvula | reverse complement strand
TGGGCTAAAAGTGAAATGTCCCGCTGAATTAATGGGCCAAAAATAAATGGGCCTGCTAAATTAACAGACCGAAAGTAAAAAGGCCTGCTAAATTAATGGGCCGTAAGTGAAAAAGCCCGCGACATTAACGGGCCAAATATTCGGCCAGCCAGGCCAGGTCCGGTCCAATGGTTTGTGACGAATTTCTGAACATCATAAACAGTTTGTGACGAATTTGATAGCATCATAAACATTTATAACGTTCCTGTGGAACGTCACATAAGGTAATCAACTACGCACCTTCTATGACGAAGCGATTTTCGTCACCGATGCGTCATGGAAAGCAATCTGTGACAAATTTTACACCTTCTGTGACAAAATGACCGTCATAGAATTTCAAAATTGTTGTAGTACCTGAGATTAATTCACGAAGTCGCTACACGCGTCTCGATGTCAATGATGATTTCTTCTGCCACTAAAAAAATCACTAGCCATATATAAATGAACACTCATGTCCAACCATAAACTTGAACTCCGGTCAGTTGGTTCTGTTGGGAATGAAATGTGACCAGTTAGTTACACTCTCCAAGGGGTCAGACCCGTTCAGGAGAACTTGACTGCTATTCTTCCTCTATGTATAAATATGTGATGTACAGTGTAATAAAGACTACAGTTTATTTGTCCCATTGCCTCTCTACAATTTACTTTCACACATTATCATCACTCGCTCTAACCAGCCAAGCGAAAAGCAAGTCGCTGAGACGAAACTCGTCGAGATCCCCTTCATGTCTTCGACAGTTCCATCGTCCTTCACGGCGACATGGATTCATAGTCAACTGTTGGTTACTGCCGGAGAGGAAGGACGACGCCGGGACACGCTTTTCTATCGCGTCCACGGCGGCTTCCAAGACAACCGCACAAGGCGACATGGAAGAACGGCGGCTCTATTACTGCTGACATCTTCCTGCGCATACGGCTCCAACAGCGAGGATTGCCGGACTTCGTTTTTCCTCTGGCATCACCGAACATGGAAGTTGCAGACATATGCATGCTCCAATTTGGGCAGATAAAGAACAGAGGCTCACGACCTCAATCGCCGTAGAAGAAGGCACGTTTGCAGCCAAATCCATTGGGTAACACAATTATTACTTACTTTGCCGATGGATTTAATCATGCACTTCTTCACGTTCTGCAATACTGCATTAACGGGGGACGCAACCAACTGGTTCGCTTGCCGCGGTCGATGTCCTCATCTCGCCCTGGATACGGCTGCAGTAGGTGCCATCTCCACCGTGGCCGAGAATGATGACGCAGTAGCCCACGGTGACGGCGACGTCCGAACATGGGCGGAGCTACAGGGTAGTCCAGGTAGGCCCAGGACTACCCTGTGATTTGGAGATTTTTTTCAGGCCTAGTTCAGCAGAAGTTCAGCAGCCCAGCTAGCCTGAAAGAATCGATGCCCACCAGCCCATGTAGCCCAATAATCGCACCAGCGAGCCAGCCTCCATTATTCATTCGCATCAACCAGGCAACCAGCAGTGGCAATCAATATTATTTCGCCGCTCAACCCAGGCGCAATCGAGGAATTCCCCAAAATTTCCAATCGCCTCCCGCTCGTCTACAACTAATATTTTTTGCCATCTTCTGCCTGCTCGCGACGCGCGAGAGCTCCGCCACTGCCTGCGCCCTCCGGGCTCCAGAAGCAGCAGACCGCCCCCAATCGGTGAGCTCAAAGCCATGGCAAGCGTGCCCCATTTTTTTTCATTTCGTAAATAGCAAATTGCAGAGCTTTTCAAGAAACATGAAGCAAAAGCAAAGAAGACTATGGATCATAGGTTGGTTTTGTGGATTAGATTTTTCTCTCTGTGATTGTTTGTATTTTGGACTGAAGCTTTCTGTCTCACAAGCTTCAGCAAAAGCCGGGGTTTAATAAAAAAAAGGCCGGTTTTCCAAAAAAAAAAATCTTCAATGAAGAGCAACCTCTGAAAAGAAAAAAAATCTCCATGGTTCAGGACTACCCTTCCCCCGAATGCTGGCTCCGCCACTGCGTCCGAACGGCGGCCCGCGTCGGCCTCGACTTTGCGGAAGCACGTCCTGTACGCCGCACGATCGCGTTGGTTGCTACAGCGACGTCGCATCATGGCGCTGCTCCCAACGGCCACGCCCGACAAGCGCTACCCGTTTCACAACTGCAACGCCCCTTCACACGGATGTGGCGCTCGCACGGCGCGACACGCACTAGCGGTGCCCAACTGCGCGTCCACGCAGACGAGGCGGCAGCCCGTCTTTGCGGATGCGGCGACAGCCTACACTGGGCAAAGCAGGGGAGAAGCGGACGCGCCGCCATCGCATCATTATGCGACAGCCCGTCCCGCTGGCGACCGCGATGACTGCGGCGCCAACCCGACACACCTTCACGTGCTGCGACGCTCCACGGCAACTCGGCAAACTAAAGTTGGGCTGTCTAGCCTTTTGACAGTGAAGACCCTCAGTTTTCTGCAGTTCACAGAATTATCATATGTTTCAGCATGATTTAAAAATAATTGCACTCTGAAATTTACATATGTAAATTCACCATATGTTTACTCTTAAGCATTCCATAATGTGCAATTATAATTCCAGATCGTTGATCGTACTTCTGGATATTTATTTTATGTCCATTGTGTTTGCGTCATGTGCATTCCCTATGACTTACAAATTTATGTTTAGTGTTTTAATGTTGTAAATTATAATTTCAGTCCCTACGTGACATGCAAATAAATTATGTTCAATGTGTTTGTCCTATGTGCAATCCCTATAACATAATATTGTGTTTACAATTATTTTGCAATTGAAATGCAACATTTCTTGCAAAATCCTATATTTAATTCACCTTAATTAAGCTTAATATGCTTAATTCAAGCAGGATTAAATTTTAAACACAACAAAATTTACACCATTCGTGAGTTGCCATTGAGATTTATTTCTCTTTTCATTTGATTCACCTTCATTAAGCCCAATGTGCTTAATTCAAGAAGGATTAAATGTTCTACACACTAATATATACAACACTGCTTTATGCCGCAATTGAGTTTTTTCATTAACCTCATGCACATTAAAGTTTGATTCCCCTTAATTAGGTCCTATGTACTTAATTCAAGCAGAATGGAACAACATGCAATTCTCATGATTTTTGCCTAATGTTGCAATTGAGTGTTAATATATTGCGCATAAAAGTTTGATTCACATTACTTAAGCCTAGTGTGCTTAATTTAAGCAGAGTCGAACTAGTAGTTGAGATTTTAATCAATCTCTTACACATGTTAAATTCACCTTAATTATGCCCGATGTGCTTAATTCAAGCAGAATTGAACATATGCAAAATTCAAGTGATTACCTCAGGAAAGATGTGCTCTCTCGAGTATCTCAACATAGCCCAACCTGAGTAGTGCATCCCACTACTTTTGAGATCAACACCATTTTAATGGTTATCTCTAAAGTGTTAGCTATACAAAATGAGGTTCGCACTAAGTAATTCAAGTCTCAACTTGAGTTTACAAAATTTTGCATCCTTCTTACATGTAACTATAATGATTTATTTAAATCTTTGGTTAACACTATGTTGGCAAAGATGACATGTCATAGATTTTATAATCTTATACTTGATGGTCACAGCTATCCGACATAGCCATGGACGTACAATATTTTGTTCACCGTCCCACTGAATTGAGTGTGGTCATGCATCTTATCCTATGGGAGTGCAACCCTCAATTATTCAGATCAAGTACAAAATCCTTATACATATAAGGAACCATCCATAGGATCTAATATTTGATTATCCAATGGATAAAATCTGAATGCTTTATGGGAATCTCTTATGAACAAATACACATAGCATAAGGCATTTATTTTTGCCTACAGCTAACTTTAGATGGACACATCATTGTCTCTAGGACTTCATGTCCACCAAAGAGTATTGCAATCTTGTCCATACTATTTGTTCAAAGTTGTATTTTTGACAACAAAAACCTACATATAAGGACAAGATGATACTATTCTATCTTTCATGCTCCTCCCTGGTAGGGTCTTATAGTATGATAAACATACAAATGTTTACCAACCTTATGTTGAACTCATTTATATACTAATTCAGGCTGACAACATGATACTCCTTTGTTGGAATCGTCATAAGCATCCTATTGGACCTGTTCAATTGCCTGAAGTGTGTAACATAATGTTCGACATTACACAAAGTTTAATGGTTGTAAGACTATATATAGAACTTTACTGGTAAAGAAATGCAAAGATACAACAAGAAGTTAGAATCCCATGCATCAGATTGAGGCAAAGGCATTCTAATTCGACAATAATTTTTGTCATCAAATGATTGCTATATGCATGCCATTAATAGGGCCACAGCCCAAGATACTTGATTGACCACACTAGAATTTGTGGGATATATATCTATGGTCAAGGATAAAGATTTGAAGCACACTTCAATCTTCAACCTGACCTCTACAGGAAAGTCAGTTGTTCACATCTAGTTCCAAAAGAACCAAGTAAAACAACTAGCCTCATTTCGAGAGGACACCATGAACAAGGAGACTATATGTATCGAATTAATTTTGTACAACATGCTTGGAGACCCAGTAGGCTCCCATCTCCTTCAAGTATATGTTATATGCGCCCTACCAAAATGTTGTAATACAACATGTCATCAAAATACTACTACATCACGATAGTGTACTAACATATTCGAGATGCTACAAAGTAGTATGTATTCTATATATCTGAAAAGAATTCCATTGAATTCTTCATTCTATATATAGATTTATACGGGTCAATGGATGATGATAAAAGTATGCCCAGTGGGCCTATGCACCACAAAAGCTCTATAACTTGGGAAGAAAGTATTCCTATACTCTTACTTAGAGATAAGGAAATGTTTCAACAATCGCTAGATGCGATACATTGATAGTTGGCTGATGTCATGCCATTATCATCTTCCCCATTGGTACTCATCGATGCACTATTGTGTGAATCCGAATAGTACCATACATTTTTATAGAGATTTCCGTCAAGTTAGTTTCTATATGAAACAAATGATGACAATAATATAGAGGTTGCTCCTCTTGACGATGATGGATATGGCAAACTTTCTCTACTTCTCATCTGGAGTATATTAACTCATACCCGTATCACCATATTGCGTAAATAATTCTTCTATCTTAATATTATCGAGACTTGGCTTTATTGCCTTGGTCATCAACCATAGGGGTGATGTGAAGAATTATTATCAATTCAATTGGTCACAATAAATTTCCAATATCTTCGGATAAAGTGAGTGTTGCAAGTGCTACATACGCGAAAATTAATTTTAAGGTCCTCTTACCTTAAAATTCAGATTGTACCACTCTATGGTCTTGACATATTCAAGAATACAAAAGTGGTCATACGTAACCATATTATGGATTGTTCGAGAAATCATCATGGTTCTATATATTCATCTACACGATGATCTCTTGTGTGTTTCTTATCCACAACAACCATGTATTTGATACGAAAGTTGCTCTGATATGAGCATATTATCCTGAATATTGGGTTCAATTAATCTGATAGGACAATGCTACCGAATTCACCATTGCTTACAATGATGATTGTTGGCTAAAGGAGTTTTGGTTCAACACTATCCCTCATGTTCATAACCTAAATGGTTCATGATATCTCTCCAAAGAGAATCAAATCATTACCATGACCAATATTGAACTGAAAAATACTAACATCTTGTTAGTGTAGCTTGCTGCTTTACACACAACATCATGTAATCCAATTCATTATACTGCAATCGAATGGCTCCCTCCGTTACAGTTAATACGTGGATATTTGGCCTCATGCCAAGAATTTCCCATCTGCAAATATCGGATATGTTTTACACATACCGATATCACCACCATATAGCATACATCATAGGCAATGGGATCAATAGAGGTATCATTATCCGTCAATTGTTAATACCTCAAGTCTCTCATGAGACTCATTTATTGCCTGTATGCTTGTATATTTGAGGATAATTCCAGGCATTAGGGGGAGATTTATTCCACAAAGAATGCCAGGAATCTGAATGAATGTCACACACATTCATATTTAATCCTCATATCCACGGGATAAAGATTCTGAACCAATTGTTCAGCACATCTTATATTTGCAAAATATTGCAAATAATCTGCCATAAACATTTACTTGTCATAAAGTTGTCATTAAATCCAAATCTCTATTTAATGTGCGAGAAAGAGTGGAGGTAACAAACAAAAACCACTCAACTCCCGAATCAAATTAAGAGGGGGAGAAGTATGATCACATGAGATATAGCTTCTTGCAAGCATTCTCGAGATTAGGGGGAGAACATTCTCCATGACAGTAAATGCAAGTCAACCTCACGTTGATTGACGCCTTATGGATATTTATCCAAAGCCTCTAGATGTTTCACATCTAAAAGACCAGCACAAATGTGTACGTACACAAAGTCAGGTGCTGCATCACTGGAACATCCTTACTCCATTGTTTGGGAAATACATGGAGTTAAAAGGATGACCTTTCGACATGCTGTGTTGATTCCATAGAGTCAATCAATTCAAAGTCTACTAATTGTCGACATATATTTCTCCCAAATCACCATACAACTGGTATAAGGCCAAATCCTAGCTAGGCAGAGTGCTTTAACACTCAAATTGGTCGAACTAGAGGTAGTAATATGGAGAATTGCTTTTGCTACATTTAGAAGTATTTACTTCTTCACACATAGTCTTCCTAACGGAGGCATGATGGAATACTAATTCCATTTGGTGGTGAAATAGCAAAGCTTGTAGCATCTGGGTTCATGCAGAGACCCGACATCATTCGTGATGCAACATACCCTAATGGTATGTGTGGAAATTATGTTCCTATATTCAAGATCATTGGCAGATCAACTGAATTGGACATATTCAAACATATGGCTCCAATGGCCTTTGCATTCTGAATCTAATTTTAAATCGCAATACATATTGTGTATAGAAGTCACTGCAGACTTCAACGGTCGAGTTGATTGTGGTTCAATTGACTAAGTGAGTTTCTTCCATAGAAGATTTCTCCAATTAAGATGATTGTCTATGTTTATTCGTAGCGAAATCTCAATTCGATTTTCACATCATCTCCTAACAAGAAATGACATACATACAAACATCTTATGACGGAATTTGAGATGAATTATTTGGGTAACCAAATTTGCTTGAGTATACTACTTGAGCACATTCCTTTAAGAATATTTATCAATCAGTCAACCTATATCCAATTGATATTTATGCAATATCCAAAATGATATTAGGTAACTTTAATGGTCATTCAATCCCTAAATATGAATCCAAATATATTCATTCATTGGGTTGATAATAGGAGGATATGAACTTAAAGTTTTGTCTCCTAACTAGTGTCATCAAAGCGCTCATATATCTTGCAAACTACAACAGACCTGATATTGCATTTGCAGATAGCATGCTAGCTTAAAGTGCTACTTTATGGCACATAAGATCTTGGTTATTCTATCAAGATTTGACCATTGTAGAATATGTATATACTGGCTATACAAATGATCCCATTATGCTAGTATATAATTGACTGACTTCATTGTGATATAGTATTTACATGAGAATTATCTACATTCTCGTGGGTACGTTCACCCATCATTCTCAATCACCACTTATTGTGTGTATGTTACATTGATGAATGATCCACTACATCAACTAAGTAGATAGGTTCCATTGAGCCATCTACTACTATCTATGTGATAGTACTTCTTGCATTGCTTAGATGCAACAGGTTACATAAGTACATTACTCTCAGTTTTTACATCCTCATGTACTATAGCAGATTGAGGAGACAAACATCTTGCAAACTCAGCGTTGCAATAAATTCTCAGATTTATTCATGACTTATTGCAAGATTTAGGGGGAGTATGCTTCTAAAAAGTAACCTGTCCAAGCATCATATTGCACTCTTTTCCTTTGTGAGTTTTTCCTATAAGGTTTCTCATAAAAAGGTTTTTAACGAGGCAATATCAATACAAGTAAATGTCATATCTCCTGTTTTTCCTACCAGGGTTTTCAAATGAGCATATCTAATGGCATAATACTCTCCTCCAAACTGGCTTATGAGCTTTCCTTCCCAAAAGGTTTTTCTCATATGAGTTTTCGATGAGGAAGTATTCAACATATGCTGTAATCATTTTCTCCTATTTTCCCAGTGGATTTTAAGGAGTTTTTCACAGCGTATCATACAATATATCTCCTCAGATTTTTCCCAAGGGTTTTTGGAGGAGACACACTGTACGATGAAGATCAACTGATCAAGGTGGAGTGTTGGGAATCAAATGTGACCAGTTGGTTACACTCTCCAAGGGGTCAGACCCGTTCGGGAGAACTTGACCGCTACTCTTCCTCCATGTATAAATATGTGATGTACAGTACAATAAAGACTACAGTTCATTTATCCCATTGTCTCTCTATAATTTACTTTCAAAGGTTCCACCCGAAGTGTACAAAGAACCTAACTAGCTAATCTACGCTTAGCCATCTATCTATATGTAATTTTCTAACCAGAAGTCCAAGACTATTCATTAAAAATATTATATCATCTCTTTATTTTTAGATACGGCCAGATCGGTGCCATGGCTGCAGCACTGGCTACAGCTAGCCCTGCCGTCCATATGAGGGCAAGAAGCTGCTGCAGCGCTTTATAATTTATATAGTAGCAGATCAAGGCCATAGTTTTGTTCTATATGTAGTGGTCAACACAGCCTGGTTTGTTGCACATGCAACGAGGTGAGAATACACCAGTAACATAACAATCGCCATCGTCATACTTCTCCCGGATGCACTCGTCTTTGCATCTCTGTCTCTTGGCCCGCCACCAGGGAAAGCAAGACAACAACTTCTTTGGTGCGACATAGCAAGTAGCGTTCAAATAAGGTTGCCAATGTACCAAACCCTCGCAACCTGAATTATTTTGAGGAAAATAAAACCTGATTTTCATTCTATAGATGCTAGATGAAAAAAGATGGAGACGGAATATTTGCATGCATTAGTGCATTTGCGCGCACGTGAGTGCGAGAAAGCGTACCTGATTCAAGGACCAGCAATATAAGCAGTATGGAACATATTGCCTGCTTTTGGATTGCCATCTAAATTGACTGACAAAGTTGAGGATAGTCACTTACACTGTGTTGTTGGCTAAGAAAGAAGGGGTCTACCCTTTATATAGAACCGAGCATAGTGCTCTTTTCTTGATTACTTTATACAAGGCAAGGGTGTAGTGCATTTTTCTTGATTAGTTTATACAATAACAAGGCAACAAGTGCAATGTTTTTTTTGTAATACTTTCTACAGCAAGAAAACGATGAGTGTACTCTTTTTCTTAAATAGTTAATGCAATAACAAGGCTGCAAGTGCAATACTATTTTATTAATTAATGTATTCAACAAGCTAAGACGCGTAGTAGCTAGCCAAAAGATGTATTGTACATGCATAACATGTAGATAGTGACATCAATGTATGAATATATCTATTCTATCTTTATCTACTGGCATGTGAGTATGAACGATATTTTTCATAAGCAAACAACATTCAGTACTATATCATGGATGCCGTGTTTAAACATAAATTATAATTCCTATATTTTGACTCTTCGATAGTATTCTCGTTGGATCAGGTATGAACACCTTAATTTTATCGTCTCAGAAATTTTTATTTCTTTCTTGTGTTTATGATGGCCAACCCTCTCGCTCTCATCTCTGTGCTGCACGTGCATCTCCTTCACTGTGGCGAGTGGATCTCCTGATTTGCGCCACTTCGTATGCCACGAATCAGAGCTCAAGGCCGGCCGTCTGCCACTTCTGTACAACGATGAACGATGGCAGCAAGGATCCCGTAGCCACGGTCTTGCTGAAACTGGGGATCCACGTTTCCATCCGATTTCAACATTCAACACCAATCAGCAGGTCAAGCAATCAAGGGGCTTCGATCATGAGAGAATTAATAGAGAGGCGATGGGAACGAGGAGGAACTGAACGGTTCGAAAGGGTGAACGGGCTGCGTGACAGAGTGCTCGACGGGGTCGGACAGAAAGGAAAATCGAGAATCACCTTGCTGATGTGGGGTTAACTCACCTAAAATACGCGATGATACAATTGTTTTTCCTTAGAGCTTGATGATGAAACGATTGCACATACGAAGTTCCTAGCTACGAGTATAATTATTTGCTGTAGAGGAACAGAAAGGATTTGCCTATATGTTTTCTTGTAAAGAATAAGAAGCACATACTGTGGGTGCAAGAAGATGCAGAGCCTCGCGGCCACGACGTCGAGTTCGAGGTGTCGGTCGGCGTGTTGTTCTGCACTCCATGCCATGGCCGTCCTCTCCCGTTCTGCTACTGCCAAGTTAATTGTCGAGAGAACTCCAAGTTATTAATACTGCTGTAAGTACTGTCTTTGGCCAAACCAGGTGAAAATTCGTCCACTCCAACTTGTCAGTAACTCGTGCATGCAGATATGATTAGGGACTAGACGCTGCGGCGCGCCCTTGGCGCGCCCATCTCTCGTTGTATATTTTCGTCGATGGCTAATTCGCTTCGGTGTGCAACTACAAAAAATTCACATGAGGCATGGGCCGGGGCCGATAGAGCCGATTCCATGATTACAACTATCTCTTTGGTAAATTTAGAAGCTGGGCCAAATTTATTTGTAAGGCCTGGTTTAGCTGATATCTATGGAAAAACGCTAATCCATGCATGTTGTCGCGCCGCTGGGCAACGCATGCGCGCAAGATAAAGAGCGTGTGAGCAAGTGAAGTAGTCAATTACGTTAGACTTCCTTCGACGCAACAAAGTCCAAAATTGAGGCAAAGGTAGAGGCACAAAGACCAAGCCGCGAAGTAATTGCCACAGCGAGCACGACTCAACAGCATGTAGTCTCCTAAGGCCAGTCTCAATGGGGCCTTTCATTTGCATTAAATTCTATGCCACATATGCATTTTTTGCTGACTTGGCAAGGTAATTATGAGGAAAGAGAAGGAAAACTTTCATTTCTTGTGAGAGGTCTTTCATTCTAATGAAAAGAAGGTGGCTCTCTTTCCTAAAATTTGTCTTGGAAACAATGAAATGAAAGTTGCCATTGAGAGTGGCCTAAGGGCACCCATGCACAACGCGACTGTTTGTGCCGTCTAATTAATCGGTAACTAATTACTCGGTGTGCGAAGTAATTACTCGGTAACTAATTAATCAACATGCAGCGGACGTTTCGGCTGCATGGCACCATCCCATCAGCAGGGCCACACGTCAGGGTCTTTTAGTTAAACACGAGGAGGCGCCGCGTAATTACTCTCCAAGCCAACGTACAGCCGCGCCGGAGAAAACCGAGGCGTCCAGCACAAATACCTCCGTGATAACGAATTTTTCCCTGAGCCAAATGCGTCCGTGTTTAACGAATGGAGGGAGTAGCATTTACCCAACCAACAACAAACACACCAATGATGACATCTATGCAAATATTGTCAAAGAATTTAGCACTCAAGTCAGCTGCTCATCACATAAAATGTCAACACGCACCAACCATAAGCTCTGACAAGCAAAGACCAACATATCATCTAGATCGGAAGTCCAACAATAATAACTCGGACATGGACCTTATGACCGGAGTGAAACATTGACTTTCCTCGCTAGTTCCCAAACTGCCACGCACATCAACACATCTAAAAAGATGGAGACGCAATAGAAGCATGCGAGACATGACGAAGACCGACTGGCAGACACATAAGCACCTTCAATGGATAATTGCCGCGACGTGTACGTGTTCCCAATATGCATGCACATGCACGACGAACTCCATGGAAAATATTATATTTACTAATTGAAGGCTCCTTTCGGTGCCTCCACGTTAATTGTGGTAAAAATCCTAAAAATTCTCATAAAAAAGCAAAACATCTGGCCGTCTATTTCAATGTTTAGCAAAGCGTAACCGTTAGATCTACATAATCTCCCTAGCCAACAGAATCCACGACAACATGGACACGTATAGAAAAAGGACTCCATGCAATCGGCAATATAACTGACCTCCCGGCATCCTACGTTTAAAAAATAGACTTTTCCGATTAAACTAGGGAAAGGTAACTTTGTATGCCATACAGAACCCACGACTCATGCAGCAAGAAGGAATAGTTATGCCACAACCACATCTACGTTGTCCTTCCAGAAAGGTAAATTTTCTCTTATTATCCTTTCATGTTCTACACAACGATGTTTTCCATCTTGCCAGAAGCACATCGAACATATTTTTGTCAATTTTGTCTCTTATTCTTTCATCTTCTACTTTTCTTTTGACAGGTGCTTTAGTTTTCTATGATCTGCCCCGCAAGGGCTCTCATGGTATGAACCCGCCAGTCCCATCCCTTACTGATGGAAACACGACCAGGATATGAGCCATGACGAGCTGTTGGTGTCCATGCGGCTGCAGGCAGGGGGATCCATGACCATGATCTTGGGAAGGAAGGCAATCAGTGCTCCTACGTGGCACAGTTGGCATAATTGCCACCGATGTCAGTTTCTCTATCCATCACACAACGGCAACTTTATTTGGTGCGGTGAGTTTAAGGTCTAATTATGTTTCCTTTCAAGTGGGTTTAGTTCCTTGGCAGATCGGGTTAGATCAGGGTAATCTGACCCCCCCCCCCCCCCCCCCCGCCCCCCCCTCCCCCCCCCCCGCGCCCCGAAGTGTGGCATGAGCGTAAGACATGTTGAGATGCATCCATCAGATAGCAGATGCTCATCGCGCGTGATATGTCTTGCCAAATTTATCATTAGATCAAGCATACATGCAAAGGCTCACGTACACAGCTGCGGGTGTGGATATAACATGCATGTGACGGAGGGGGCATAGGATGCAAATATCTTTTTTTTTTTTTTTGAGAAATTACACAGTACAACTCAGACACTCACAACGCACGCACACTCACCCCTATGAACGCACATACGCAAACCCTACCCCTATGAGCATCTTCGAAGACTGAGCCGGCAAATTCTCCAGATTCCCGAAGTCACCACTGGCGCCTCGCTGTTGACGGCCACGTCGCCTACCGCTGAAAGCACAAATGCCGTTAAATCCTAGAAAATTCGCTCCCACCGGGAGTCGAACCCAGGACCTTAAAGGTGTTACTCGGATGCCTTAACCACTAGGCCAAGACCCCTTTCACGATGCAAATATCTATCTATCTACAAGCTCACCTGGCTTGGAATCTACAGGAGATGGGCCACAAATAATTATAGATGGGTGATGGTGTCCAACGTCATATATATATACAGTATATAAGTTGGCTCTTATACAATACTTCAAGAAAACAATCATTAAGTAATATTTAACAAAGCTAGAGCATGTCTTCATGCCACCATAACAATTCTTACTTTTATAGCTTTGAATGGTTTCTTGCACAAATATAATCGGAGCAGAGGTTGAATAGTTGTCTCTTACATCCACGTAACATTAGCATAACATTCAGAGTTGAATGGGGAATATAACTAATAGAGTTGCTTCTTGGAATGGATATACAGCAGAGTAAGAATGTTGACACAGATGCACTTTAGGCTACCCCAATTCACCATTTCATTTTGTTTTTTCCAATGGTGCCACGTAAGTACCAAGAGATTTATTTGATGATTGAAATAGACCTTCCATTGGAACTCAGCATATGCACGCATCTCAAAAAAAAAAATCAGTGGCACAACTACACATCACACTATAATCAAAACCTTCAATTAATATAATGAATTTAAATAGATTAAATAGCTACACTACATGAGAATCATCACATTTTAATTATTGAGGCTAGAGAATGAGGATCAGTCTCAATCAACTTTGATATTACATTCTTTCCTGATACTATAAGCATATGTCTGTATATACAATGTACAGTGTTGGAGATGGTTTCTAAAAAAAAAAAAGCTCTCGGGTAAATAAAAGAAAAGCCATAAAGAGAGTAAGCGAACTCAATCAGTCAATTATGGGGTTAATTAATTAGGTCTAACAAATAAGTAATTATCACATTTTATCTAAGGCTTCCAAAACTAAAAGTACCTCTTGGAACGCTTAAAATTCTAACGATAAACGTGCTTATAATCTACTCACATTTGTTAACACATAAAGTGCTCCTATACCATATTTCACAGTATTCATCTATATCATTGTTTATAAAAAAAAACTCCATTTGTCATATAAGTAAATAAGCCAGCGTATAAATTATCTATTTATACTATCCTGAAAATATTGATCCAATCGCATTCATATTGTTCTAAAGAACATACCCTAGCCCGTGCAAGTGCACGGCTTAAAGGACTAGTTAATTAAAAAAATCACTAAGCAACTCATGCTGCGGCAAGCATATTAAGTCTCAATCTCCACGACGAAGCACTTGATCATAGCAATCAAAGAATAGCGACTCACAAATAGAATTAAAATACAACACAAACAATGGTTACCAAACAGTGGAACAACTCTCTTTAACTACTGGAACAGAGCAGGAGGACCCGAAGTTGGATGAGCCAATGTCCTCAGTCCTGCGCCACGCCGACGCCGAGAAATCCGTCTTGTAGATGCGAACCGTTCCAGGCCGGTCGAAGCAGGAGCCATAGTATGACAGAGAGACCAGGTACGTACAGGTCGCCGTAGGACTCGAGGAGGTACGTCATCACAGCGCATGTCTGTTCACAATCTCCATAGAAGTCATCGCTGAGGCTGGGAACTGCTATTGCGCCCAGCCGAGCTTCCAGCTCCTGACCGTCGTTGGTGAAGTCCAGCGTGCCGAGTTCGCTGTAGGTGCGAGACTCGAAGAAGAAGAACCTTCCCTCATCCGCGGCAATGTCGAAGATGCTGCGCTTCTTGGGCACGGGGCAGTACGCCTTGGGGAGGTCGTAGTAGCCCATGTCGTAGCCGTGCCGACAACTTCGTCGTTTCTTGTGCCGTCGCCGCCGCGTTCCGGGAGACCACCCGCATGTCGCGCGCGTCACCGTCCACACGTCCATGCTCTCGACGCAGAGCACCACCACATCGCCCGACGACGCGAGGCGCCAGAGGAGGCACGGGATCGACGGGCGCGGCTGGTAATGGCGCGCACGACGCGGAGCCGGCCCTACCCCGCCGTGTTGCCACTCGAACAACTCCCACCACCGCAGTAGGCTCTGCCTGCCATCCTGCGCGCACGCGTTGCCCAGCAACGCCGCCCCTCCGCCACCTCGTAGTTGATTCTATGCCGGCTGGCCTCACGCTCGGCGTCCCGCTGCGTCCGCCGGTTCACGGCCCACAGGGATGAATCCACCGCCTCCGTCGTGCATTGCAGCTCCCCCACCGTCACCACCGTGTTCTGGTCGTCGCATGATTTGTGGGCGAGCAGCCGCCGACATGCTCGACGAGGAAGAAGAAGCGAATGCAAGGGATGAGGCAAACGGGGGAGGGCAGGGGGTCATCTTATAGAGCCCAAACGGTGAAAGCGTCAACCATGAAAGTAAATTCACTCTCCCAAAGTCATCATCGGGCAGCCCATGGTTGACAAAACAAAGTAGATGGTTGACAAAACGAATGACAGGTGCCAGCATCGAGCCCAAACGGGGAAATCGTCAATCATGGAAGTAAATTCACTCTCCCAAAGTCATCATCGGGCAGCCCATGGTTGACAAAATGAAGCAGATGGTTGAAAAGATGAATGACAGGTGCCAGCATCGCAGCGGACGCGCGAAAACGATCGTACGGAAGAAATTTTTCAGGTGACGCGGACGCGGGAGGGCGGGAGAAACCTATGCGGGATTTATCTTCTTAGATGGCAACGGGTCGGGTTCAGGTCGGGTGGAGCAAATACCCACCCGCGAAGAAAAACGTCTCGGGTGGAAAATAGTGCCCGCACCCGAGCCTGCGGGTGAAAGTTCGCACCCGCACCGGCGCCCGCCGGGTTTCGGGCGCCTGTCGATCGGGTGCACAGAAAACAAACGCGCATGATCAAAATTCATCAAATAATCTCTTTTTTCCAATCTCCCAGACAACAAATGGCAATACAGCAAGCACATACATTGATTCCAAGCACCTGGTTTACAAATCGAAGAAGGAAAACTTTGTATTGCATTGTGGATTGCCACGCCGCGCGCTGTGTCTGGTGGCGCGGCCTGCAGCGATTGGTGGTGGCGGGATTTTGGGAGTCGGCGCGGCGGCGTGATTTGATTTGGTGGTGGCGGCGCGGCGAGATTTGGGAGTGGGAGTCGAGGGCGGCGCGGCACTGGAACGAGCGGGATTGGGAGTCGAGGGTGGCGTGTGAATAGTGAGTGTGAACAGCCAGGAAGTGAGTACGTGACCTAAGGTTGGGAGATGGTGTCATGGTGGGCTGGACCGTGAGCATTTCTTCTTGGGCTGGTGGGCACCGGAGTAAAAACTTGTTGGGCGGGTGACCCGCGGGTACCTGCGGAGGCAATATGGCACCCAACCCCGCCCCGAGATATCGCGGGTGCGGGTGCGGGTGTGCCCCGCGGGGCTAAACTGGCACCCGCGTCCGCATCCATCGGCCGCGGGCTCCCTAGATATGATAAGTCATCGTACGTCGAACTCCAAGTCGGCATGTCATTCACGTCCCATGGGAGTTCCCGAAAAAGGTATTGCCTATTAGTTGATTTTTTTTATGGGAACTAGTCGACTTTTGTTTTGATGGGAACTCGTGCATGCAGATATGATAAAAGTCATCGCACGTCCCATGGCAGTTTACAGGTCGTCGACGTTGAGATGCCAACGCCGTGGGTCTGGAACCGCCTCTTTCGTCACGACCAGGCGCGCACGTTCTCCTCCGGACTCTGAATGGGCTGTGCTCCCGGCGTCCTGCGCACCACTGGTCGCCGCAGCTGACCGAGCCGTAATGATTTATGGGTAGGGAGCGAGTTGGGCCATATTCAGCCCGTTAAGGTTCAGGGTTGCCACGCTGGAATGTCTGGTTCTTATCCGCGTTTGCAGCACCTATGACATTGATACTTGGCTCTGTTCTTTTCTTGTAGTCCTAAATTTAGTTCCTGTCACATAAAAAAAAAATTTACTATTAGAAGTATTAAATAAAGTTTAATTACAAAATTTTTTCATAGACAGGTGTTAATTTATAAGATGAATCTAACGAGCCTAATTAAGCTATGTTTTGCTACAGTGATGCTACAGTAACCATATTCTAATCATGTCTTAATTATCGTCATTAGATTCGTCTCGCGAATTAGCACAGGGTTCTACAATTAGTTTTGTAATTAGACTTTATTTAATACCTTTAAATGATAATATTTTACAGGACTAAATTTAGTTCTAAAGAAACGAACAGGCCCTAAGAAAGGGTGGCGGTTTCTCTTAAAGAAAAAAGGCTGACAATAAACAAAAATAACGACATTCGCCCATAGAAGCGAACTGGACCGCATTTGGCCCTTTCTGTATTTTTGTATTTACTCCATGATTCTTTCTGTATTTTTGTATTTACTCCATGCGAGTCAACTAGAATCAAAGTTTCTTCTAATAAAAACAAGAATCAAAGTTAACACAACATATGACAAGTGAAAAGCCAAGAGAGTTTGAATTGAACCAGTTAGTATGGCAGGAAAAGAAGCTATAAACCCGACGGTGGAGACCTTGAAAGGGGGGAGGGAGTTCAGCCCCCTCAACCAGCCCCATGGTAGCGCAAAAAAGGCCGCCAAAACAACAATGACGGGTTTATAGCTTTGTTAGAGGAGGAGGTCGAGGCAGCCGGGAGCGTGCTCCTCCGCTGAGATGTGGAGCGGCGTCCTGGCATACGGGTCTCAGGCGTCGAGCTGCAGGCACGTCGTGCTTGAAATAAGTTTTTTATCAAAAACGGACTCAAGATTTATTTTCTTTTTCTTATATTTTTTATGAGATACAATTCAGAGTTATAGCTGGCCGTGTATGTGATGCGTGGCGTGGTCGGTCCACCGGCTCCAAGGTAGGGTTAATTAGGACTTGCTACGCCCAAAGGCAGCTGCAGCAAAATCAGTTCAGGTGCCACACTTTGCTGAACTTATTTATGCGTAGTACGCGTTAGTACCTACCTACGTTCTTGAACATGGGTTGTCGATTTGAGGTGTGATGGAAATAAACAAAGCCCGGCCATGTACGTAGTGCAACCACAGCTTGGCCCTTGCGGACGTCTCCACCATGCATAATGCCTGCACTGCATATGTCTGCATGGCCCTTGCGCGCCGTGACGACGGCTCAGCCGATCGACTCGCCGCCGCACAAAGGGAATTCGTCCGTGACCGCGAACCATGCTCCCGCTGCGTTTCGCCAGTAGGCAATGCAGCTAGCCAGAGTAGACAATCTGTGACGGACGAACCCAATTCACGCGACACGTCGACCCCGAACGCACCGTGGTCGAGTTACTTAATCCAAACAAAAAACAAGCCTGGCCGATGCTGCAGGGTGGGGGCAACGAACGAGGCTTTGCATCTAGGAGCACGTAGCTCGGTCACCACCTGGTCTCCTCTCCGGAGCGCAGGGACGACGACATGTGGCCCCGCGCCGCTCCACAATGCATGGTCTTCGTCCTCCCGCGCGGGGCACTGCAAGCCTTGACTCTACACAGCGTGCATGCACATGCAGTGCACGATCGGTGCGCCGCGATGGAGGGTGACCGACTGACCGCGTATCACAAGCCGTGAGCGCGCCACGGGGCACAAGGTGATGACTGATGAAGCCCATGGGCCTGCTTCCTTCATTTGCTTGGCAGCTTTGTAGAGGTGCAAGCAAAAATAGTAGTACCACACAAAAGGTCTAGTAAGAGATGACCAATTTAAATAGCCAGAGTGAAACGCCTAGTAACTCCTAATTAATTTTTTTACGCGAAGAGAGAACAAAAACAGTCGCCGCTTTTTTGGACGAGCTGCTTAAACAGTTCTATCAGCTTTTTATATCTTTAATGGACGGATCTGCTGGGAGGGGGGCACATACCCCTTACCCATGGGGCTCTATGAGAAATGGCTTTACCACTTACTTGAGTATGACAAAAACAGATATGTCAGGTACACTATCTCCATGATGATAAGGTTGCAGATGTGCCAGGTACATTATCTCCATGATGATAAGGTTGCTTGACAATTCCAGCTAGAAATGAATGCAGACGCAATAGCCATAACCAAAAAACATTTCAATTGACATCTAATTTTACCACTGCGATCGCCAGAATGGTGAGCTGGTCTGTTGTTTGTCGATACTTGAGGAACCGACGCTTGCGGAGCCCTTGCTTGTAAACACAATTTCGAAATTGAAGAGAAACCCAAATAAGAATAGACAATGTACTGTAGCAGTTTTCGACGATGCTGGTCGATCAAGCAGTGGAATCACACCGATCAGAGCCTTTTTCCTTTCGCCTACCTCTTTGCATAGATAGAACGTTCTCCGTGGGCCCGTGGCAAAGGCTTGCAGGGGCGGATCCCCCCCCTCCCCCCGCTGTTCCTTAAATCAATCTGCTATATCCGTCACTGCTACCAAATATCTATATTTTAAAGCTAAAAAAGGCAACACATAGGCCACAAATGAATAAGAACGAAGCCACAATCAAATATCGTACTAATTCAATAATGAGAAGAAGCAACTTGCACTTTTATCATACTATTGCACATATTTGTTTTGCGAGGGTATTGCACATATTTTTTTTATCATACTATTGCACATATTTTTGACTTTGTACTAGAACAATATTTGGCGTTAAAATACCCAATCACTGGATCCCGGCTCTGCCGCCGCTTGGCCAAATGTGTGAAGCAGAGGACTGAGAGGAGTGCTTGCCGAACCTTGCCGCTCTTAACGTCGGAGACGAAAACCAGATGACAAAGCGCTTTAACTCGGCGTTTCTGGCTTGCCGCGCGACTCTACTCACGAGGCAGACAAATTGGTGTGCAGCAACTGCGAACGTACGTGCGTGGCCTTGCTCATGCTCTGCAGCGACTGCCAGCGGCCACGCGCACAACCAGCAAAGCTCCTCTCCGGAAAGACTCCACCACAGTCCGCACACGCACTAAGCTTTCAGCGACCCGTTTCCCAATCCCATTTCCTGATCTCCAGCGACACGACTTTTGCATTACCGAGAGCAGAACAGCTTGAAGTGACAAACTGAACACACGATAAACGAAGGTTCCTCATGCAGGTCTCGATGGTTGCCAGCAACAACTACATGCTCACGAAGCATATAACAGTTCCAGTCCATCAAAGCGATCCATCAATGAGCCTCAAAGTTGCAGTTTTTTTTTTCTTCTTGAGATCATCTTGCACTCCAACGTACCGAGCTCTGTGGCGCTGGTGGCCAATGCAGAGTATTTGTGTTGCTAATGCCTAATGGAAGAGCAGCCAATCTGTCCTCCTTGTCCTTGTTTCTGAAATGATTCGGTGAAAAAAATGAAACAGCGAGATACAAAGGCCCAAAGGCCGCCAAAATAACAAATTAGACCCGAAACAAAACAGAAAAATCAAACGGGAAATGATGGATGAGTAAATGTGCAAAAGGAACTCAACGATTAGTTAGAGGAGGAGGCCGAGGCAGCCGGGGGCGTGCGCTCCTCCTCTGCGGCGTCGTGTCGTACGGGTCCCTCCCAGGCGTCTACGTACGTCCGCCCTCGAGCAGATGGCGTAGTGCTTGTCGAGCGTCGTCCATGATCGACTCAGGGGTGCCTCGTGAACGCGTCCGAGGAGGGCGGCAGTGTCTCGTACGTCGGCGACGACGGCGCGATCATCAGAGGGCAGGACGTCGTCACCGTACGTCGGCGCCAAGCTAGGTGAGGCAAGGCACACGTACGCATGCAGCGTCCTCGCCTTCCTTCATCCCATGCTCGCGATCAGGCAGGGAGCGAACCATGTCCAGGAGCGTCTCCATGCGGAGGGAGGGAGCATGACGGCGTCCTGCCCGCGTCGCGCCCACCGACATGCACAGACGACTTGGTGCTGGTTAATTTCCGTCACGCACAGACGACTTGACGCGCTCCGATTTGAGCTGCAGGCTTGGCAGGGCGATGCGCCATATATCGTCGCCATGGCCGGGCTGGTCGTATCTTGTGTAGCCTGACCGCGCGGGCTCTGGTTGCCGGCGTGGAGCGATCGGCGGCGACGAGAGGTCAATGAGTGGCTGTCCTTGAGTTGACGCCGCCCGCCCGGTGATGCATGTTCCCGCGCGCGAGAGCGGCCGGATGCATGGATATCCGCTCCTCTCCCGATCCGAGGTCAATCCTCCGTTGGCCAAAGCTCTGGTCGCCGATCGAGGCCGAAGCAAGTGCGCGCTTGTGCGGCGTGCCGCCTTCCAGGGAGCGCCACCTGACGACGATATGCAGGATGTACATGCAAGTACAGGACGACGGACGCCCCATGCTCCGCTGCGCAACACCATCGCGGAGCATGCCGTGGTTGTGGGACCTTCCGTTACGCTACTGCAAAGTTGGAGGGCACGCCAAGCCAAGTAATCACCGCAGTAAGTACCTCGTCTTCTTTCACGTATCACGCCGTGGCACATGCATGTTGTCTGTCGTTAATGAACGAAGCCCATCTACTTCAACCACCGCATGACTATCGGTCCCAGCATCTGCCATCTTCTTCGAATACACTGGACACTGGAAACCGCCTCTTTCATCATGGACAACGCTTTCGGGACGCCTCCAGACTGAGCTCCGGCCACCGCACAGATAGACCTACGCGAGTCAAATTCGGCCAATATGGATTATGCATTTATTTATTTTTGGATTTACACCATGCGATTAAAGACCGCCACCCTCTTGCAGTATCAATAACTAGTGTTACAAATGCCATGCATGGGGTGGAGACAATTTCAATCAAGGTTCAAATGACTGGAGGCCTTTGGGGGGGGGGGGGGGGGGGGGGGGGGGGGGGGGCTTGAGCCCCTTTAGTCAGGCCCGCAACAGAGCCTCGGTGATATCGTACGCGTCGTGTTTTGAGTCACACGTGTACAAAATGAAGCAATTAACAACATAGCAAGGAATGTATGACCATATATATAATTGACAATAAACATAAGACTTTGACAATGTAGACACTCTTTTCAGCCTGCCACAATAAAAGGCATAAGCGGTGGGTTATCTAAAAGGAACATGCTACAACTAGCATTGTACGAACAGTATTTTGGTTAGCATTTAAGTAGCCACTCAACAATCGCAAAGTTGTAACTCAGCTCTTATTTTACCGTTGGGGTCGTCGGAGCGTGGACGATCACAAATGGTTGGATATCCTGGGATCTCCTTACTTGTAATTGTAAACCATGGCAACCAAGGTAGGAGGACTCATCCTCTTCACTGACTTCTGACGCCCCCTTTCTTCTTCTTCCCTCTTTTCTCCTTCCTCCCTTGTCTCTTTCTTGCCCTTCAGCCACCCGTTAGAGGATGTTTCCAGCGGCGGTGGCTGCGACTTCAGCAAGTGGACTTGGTACCGACTTCGGGATCTCGGAAACTTTCCTCGAGTTAGTACCAGTCTACGGCTCCCATCTTGCGACTGGAGTACGATCACTGTTAATCTCCCATTGGTGCTGCATAATTCTTGAACTAATCCATGATGAGCCGTGAAATGCCTCCAGTCCTACATGAGTCTACCAGTGGAGTTGGACCCATAGCATCTCTCTGCAGCAAATAGCTCCGACTGGGAAGGAGAGCTCTGTTGTTAGTTCATGTATGCTCTCCTCACTGTCATTTTTCTCTATGCTTTGTTTCTGCAGCAAATAGCTCCGAGTGGGAAGGAGAGCTCTGTTGTTAGTTCATGTATGCTCTCCTCACTGCATTTTTCTCTATGCTTTGTTTCGACAAGGCACAGCGCATCTACTGACGCATAGAACAGAGGAGGCCTTCGTGTACAACGAAGATGAATCGATAGTCCACGCAAAAGAAGAAGAAGAAGATAAATCGATTTGGAATGTCACCGTGCAGGTCAGATACGGGAATGTAAATCTGATGACATTGTAGGATCCATACTATACTACAGCTGCATGGCGCATGTCTAGCGCAGAAACACTTGCAGTTGTATCTTGTACTGATCGGCTTTGTAACCAAAGTGCGCTGTCATCAAAGTGACGGTGAATAGCTCGAGTACGTTAAGTGGCCCTCCCATGCACTGCACGTCAGCGTGCAACAGATGCATTCAACAACAAATAAAATTGCATTGCAGAGGACCGTAGTGCGTGCCGAACCTTGCCGCTCTTGACATTGGAGACGAAGACCAGATGACAGAGCGCTTAATCCGTCGTTGCTGGCTTGCCGCGCGAGTCTACTCACGAGCCAGACACATCGGTGTGCAGCCACTGAGAACGCAGCTAAGGTCAGGCAAGCCGTCCGCCAGGTGGACGTCTGCTCGGCGAACGTGCGTAGCTTTGCTGCAGGTGCTCCGAAGCGACTGCCAGACGCGCCCAACCAGCAAGTTCCTCGAACGCGACATGATCATGCACCGGGAAGAAGTGTCTGCGCTGCAGGTGCCAATAGCAAACCAGAGCTAGCTTGCAGCTAGTGCAGGTGCGTGGGCCGTAGCGTGTGTGAACCAGCAGCGTACGTAGTGCATGATGAAACCTTCTGCTCGGCTACGTTCTCAGTAGGCTCACCCGGCCGGCGTGGCGTTGGGGACTATCGATCACCGTACCGGCGGCGGAAGGGCTTCGCTTCGGCATCAATTTGCTGGCTTAAATTAACGGCGGACGCGAGCACGGCCATGGCCATCACGTAGCAAATTAAGCTAGCCGTCGGGGAACCAGAGCATCCGGGTCGCTATTTCAAATAGCGAACGGGTCTGGGCCTCTACTGACGTCAGATCGGCAATCTGCGTCCACAATTCGATTTTGCAAGACGAGCGGCAAGTTTCCTGGGCCAACAGAAGGCCCAATTGACTGAGCCCCGTCTCTTTTGGTGGCCCGTTGCGGAATTTGGCCCCGCGCCTAGATTCAGAGACCCGTTGACCTGAGTTCAGGTGCCAGCGACAAACAAAGACTCAACTCCGGCAAGTTCCGACGGCGTCCATTCATGTTCCCAGCCTCCCAGGCCAGGCAAGTCCTGTTCTCCCGGTCGGAATTACTAGCGCTGTACGTTTGGACTTTGGGACGCTCATTGAAATTGCTCCGTTATCAGGGCTCGGGCACTGGCAGTTCTGCGCACGTACGTACCACCATTAATTATTTGTCAGTGACGGCACTAATCGCTCGCCGGCGACATGTGGTCAATCAGATGTTTGTGTAGGCCCTACTCGCCGTTGTCGTCTTCTCTTCCGTCCACTGTCACGCGCATGCAGGCAGCACAGCTTGTGGCCGGTCCACCATGCATGCTCTCTCTGTATCTGTACGCTGTTTCTTTGTTTTTCCCAATCCATCGATTCAACCACAGTACGACAGTAGCCTTTAACCGAGGTGGTCAAAACGTTGCCATTGCAAGCAACTCTTCAGGTTCCTGCATATATGTTCCGTTTCAGTAGCCACCCAAGCCACAACTGAAAGCGCTTGCAAAGTTGCAGTAATCCTCGCCTCTGAGGCAAGAAAGGCAGAGACCTCAGATATGATGAGACCAAAACACTACTGTTGCGGCGATGCAGGCAATTGGAATCCCGCCTAATTAGCACACGCGTCTTAAGATCTGGCTTCGGCGGCGACTTTGCATCATGTCACTATAGTTCTGACCTGAGGCTGCGGTAAGAAGCGCGAGGAAGTAGCTAGTGTTTGGTGACCGTAGATTCAAATTAAAAAATAACTAGTAGGTGGCCCGCGCAGTTTGCGCGGCTAGAAATCTTGCATTATCTTATGAGCATGGTTAAACTACAAAATAAGAACTAAAGAAAGTAAGTCGTAAGAAATTAATGTGTACCAATATCTAAAAAAAGAAATTAATGTGTACAGTTTAATTAAGAAAATTCAGTCTGATCTTGACTTTTTTTTTTGTATGTATCAAAGAGGTTTCCAACATCTATTAATCTGTATAGTAAAAGTTGATTATACATAATGTCAGGTTCATCAAAAGGCTTCTATAGAGTCACTTTTTGCAGTTGTAAATCATAATTCTCCTTTTGAGTTCAATCAAATCCACTTCCATACAATTTTCATATGTCCACTTCAATTAGTTCTTCACAAACACTTGAACTGTGCCCTTGTCCAGAGTTTGCACTTTGCACTGACCAAGCTAGCTTTCATTGCTTCAGGCCCATGGCTATACAATTTCACCACGTCGCTTGTTAGCTGCGAAAGATTTTGTTTTGAACGAATAAAGAAATATTAGCATACAGCAGCTGTGGCAAGCCAAGAACAACTGATGAATTAACTCAGCAGTGAGGTTTTATTTTCTTACTCAATGCTCAGCAAGAAGTGCATCTCGATTCTGATGGGTATTGTCACCGCACTTCCTCTCAATTCAAGGTTTACATTACGTTTGTCTACAAAACTGTCAGGTCTAGTGCGACCACAGCTTACCTAAAGTTTAGGACTTGTGTATAATGGCTATATACAGGCTGGTTCAGTGATTTCTCATGTAACATTGATAGATGGTACATGAAAGGAATTAAGACCTTTTAAAAGCATGTACGTGTGTGCCGCACGTACGGTGCCTCCCAGCGGTATATAACTAAATCGTTCGAAAGACAGATAGGCAGTCCCTTGATAGATTATGTGGCTAAGCTCTAGCCTGTGCGGATCCCTGCATGGTTGCTTCTCCAAGCTCTAGCTCACTACCATGCCCGGGGCGGATCAGTCTTGCTCTACGCGAAAGCCAATTGACTGGCTGATCACCATGCGGCATGTGCTCTGTTCATCCTTGTTTCCCTGATCCTCCAATGAGGCTCCGCTCCTGAGCAAGCCCCTTTTTCTTTGAGCCAACCTAGCTAGGAAGGAACGGTAAACACTAAACAGTGACACCAAAGTTGAATCGCTTGGTACACGGTGTGGAACACGAAATAGTCTAGTAAACTACTCATGAAATCCTCTTAACCCCAGCACCCCAGCACGATGTAGTTGTCAGTACTCGTCGCCATGGCTGGCATCGTGATTGAGGTGAATGTGCGCGTACGCCGGCGGCACATCACCAACGTCAGTCCTGACGATTTTGTTCTTCAACAGGTTCCCGTAGCTCCCGGTGGTGTAGCTCGTCAGCGGGAACCACGGCGACGGCAGCCATGTCTTCCGGGAAACTTGAGGCATACTGACGTTGTATCAAGACTGAAATATCCATTGTCTGTAGACTGAAGTAATTCTTGGATTTTGAACGGCGTCGTGCATGGTATATACCTGCGGTGCAGGATATCAATATTCAATTGACAGACGGTATTGAAACATCTCAGTTTGACCTGCCGGCAGTGCTCACACAGCACGACCTCCAGGACACCCCTCTGGTCGTGGTTTCATCGATCGGCGAACTCTTGGATCTACCTCACGCAGCAGCACCAGACCTCGGTGGCTTTTACTTGTGATTGTCGTCGCCGCTCGAAGGTGAAGGTTGTGCCGTCCCGGCGACCACGACGATGCACCGCGCGCAGCTCGAATGCGGACGACGTCTGCACTTGAACTACCAAAATCACGATGGAAGTAGCGCTCGCCATGAAGCGTCCTGCAATTGCGATGGATCTTCCACCTTTTGTTCCCTCAAAATTAATCCCGATGCTCTGCCTCCTCTATCAAATCTTTATCTTTATATAATAGAAATATGTCCAAATCCAAATCAATCTAGAAATTAAGAGTCTTAACGTTCTTATGCTATGAACGTCCTTTATCTCCTGTTAAAAGACATCAGGGCTCTACAAGAAAATCTCCAGCGTTATATTATGGACCCACATATTATTGATGGTCAAGATATTTCGTTTTCTATTATTGGTTAATTGGATTACTCAGCCGTGGATTGAGGAGATTCAGTATTTGACACGGATGGGACTGCGTAGCTTAGAGTTGGATTGTAATACAATTGGTAACTTTTCTTTTAATCTTGACCGCTCAGTGTTCATAAAATCCAACGGTTCACATCTTCTGTTGTCTCTGATTAACATGATAATTTCGTTAAATCTCAACCGTTTAATCTTCATAAAATCCAACGGTTGATATCTTTGTTTTTTCTCTGATTAACGTGGTAATTTCGTGGCCTTGAGAGCGAACGTGGTGGCTTATTTTTCCCTTCAAATACTAAGATAATAGATTTTAGAAAAAAGTACACTTTAACTATATTTTTTAGGAAGCGTAGGTCAAAGTTAGTTTCGACGGTAGTGTCACTGTACAAATCGACTTCCTTTAGGTGGTGGAGGGAGTTCGAGAGATGGGGTCTCTGGCGCTGGCTCAATGGAGGCACAGCCATCACGTTTGCAGGCTAGGTGCAGTAGCCTCGTTGACAACGCAATGTCGAGTTTCCTTCCCATATAGCAGCACTTACCAAGCATGCATGGTTAACCGCAAAGCGAAACCCCATCGGTCGGAATCAAATCAAACCCATGAACCGAACGCAGAGGCAGAACTGGGGGTCATGCTCCCCCCCCCCCCCCCCCCCCCCCCCCCCCTCTCGGTCACACGATCCTTCCAATAACCTATATAGAAGTTGATTATGAATTCAATATGAATAAGGTCTGCATAGGATAAAGTGCCAGTCATGATGAGCTAACTATTATCAACCAGATAATTGGCAGCAACAAGGTGGCATGCCTTGTCGAGTGTGTCGTCGCTACAAAGCTTCAGAGTGCTGTGGAGGAAATTGTCATGGAGAACATCCTTGATGTCATTAAGACCGTCGATAAGGACTACACGATGATAGCAGAACCCAGATGCAGCGTTGTCAGTCCACAGAAGAAAAGTGCATCAATAATGATCCCTCCCATGAGGTATCATTGACCAAATAGATGAGCGACGGGCGAGTGTTAAATAACCTTTCCTTGAAGGGCAGCAACAACATCCCTTGACCTATGAGCAGGTGGCCACTCAACGTCGATATAATTCTGAGAAAAGAAGAGAAATGGGCAATTTACTTCCACCACGTCCTTCAAGGAAATCATTTTGAGGTTGCCTAAGTCAAATTTTTTAAACTTTGACTGCAAATATTTTTATATGTTAGGTTTAGAAATGTGAAAATGCTATGAGTAGATTCGTATTGAAAATAATTTCATAAAAGTACACTTTAACTATATTTTATAGGAAGCATTGGTCAAAGTTACATTTCAAAAATAATTTCAATATAGATTGTGGCTCTTCGAAGTGGAGTTTGCATCAGGCACAAAGAGTTGCCGTTCGCAGCTTGATTGCTGCGCCAGGGACAAAAATGGAAGAGGGAGAATTGACATACAAAAAAAAAACATAAACGGGCTTTGGGACATGGACGATATACTGATCAGTTCGGCCCATGAAACAAAATATGGCCCAAGCCCCAAATGGACCAAGGAATCCATCCTTGCTTTAGAAATAGGTAACCTTTCTTTAGAAATAGGTAAAGATAAATATTTAGAAACTCATGAGTTGATGCGTCCAGGGAAAACAATTCTCGGCGAAAGAAAAACCAGAAATCCGAAAATCGTGTTTCTCAACTCAGAACAACCTCTGCTGGCCATCTCAGGGCTGTAACTCTTATTAAACTGCTATGGTGACCGAGGTTGAGCATATGTGGTTGTGTTTTTTTTCAAACATTAATGGACACATTCTAAATATTTAATTTCATTCTAAAAGATGGAACTATGGACATACTCTTTAATATTTAGGACTACGCAACTTTGTGTATATTTGGAACTGCATGTTGAAGGATTTAACTTCATGAACAGACTGCCTGTAGTTGTAGTATGAAATTGTGAATTTCTCTCATTTCTATGTATTACTATTTGCTGTATTTTAACGTTATAATCTAGAAGATTTTCTGAATAAATTGGGTTTTTCAAAAAAAATTTGCTATAAAGAAAAATGAGAAAATGGGTGGAATTCTTATAAATCCGATAAACGTGTCTATCCAATTTGAAGGTGAAGGATATGGTTACCAAGTCGATGATCGGTAACTTTTCTTGAACAATAAAACATGCAAATTAAGGAAAAAATCTCATGTTCAGCTACAAATAATAACACAAGAATTATGGACAGTGTATTATTTATCAGTAGAACTATGGAGAACCAAATTCAATCGAATGGAAAGAGTCAACATAGTAATTTGGACGCGAACAAAGAAATAGCAGTTTGTCCTCAATTTGTTGTGCTCTGAGGCATTAGAAATTAGTATATGAATTGTAGTTGTTCAAGACTAATAAAAGTTCACCGGGGATAGCTTGCTGATAATAGCATTTCCTCTTCCATGGTGTATTGCCTGATAGCTTGGTCCACAGTTGACATGTAATGAGTGATAGTTTCATCCCCTTCGTTTCTCGTTGGTGTTCCATTATATGGAACTTTTCTCTTCTTTACTAGCAAGCTGTCAAGGGTCATCTCCACTTCCCTCATTGTAGGCCTATCTTCTCCCTTCAATTTTGTGCACGTTGCTGCAAGTGTGGCTATTTCTTGGATTTCACCATCTTCCTCTTCCATGACTTGGGGATCTATTATGTCAACCAGTTTACCTTTTGTGAATAATGAAACAAAATGTGAGACAAGACCATCATCATCGACAGACCTATACACATATGGTTTCTTTCGAGTAAGCAATTCTACAAGAAGGACACCAAAACTGAAAACGTCACTCTTGTCTGTTAGTCGGCCTGTGTAATAGTACATTGGATCCAAGTAGCCCATCGTTCCTTGAACAGCTGTAGTCACTCCTGTCCAATCAGTTGGGATATATCTGGAAGCTCCAAAGTCTGATACCTTTGCAGTTAAAGTGTCATCAAGAAGTATGTTGGAGGACTTAACATCTCTATGAAATATTGGCATCGAAGCAGATGAGTGTAGATAGGATAGTGCTTTGGCAACCTCGGTTGCTATCCTCATTCGGTGATACCATGATAATGATATTGGCCCTTCAACATGAAGATGATGACAAAGAGTTCCATTTGAAATGAACTCATAAACTAGCAATGGGACTTCTGTCTCAAGGCAACATCCTAAGAGCTTCACCACGTTTCTATGGTTCACTTGAGAAAGAACTGCAACTTCATTTATGAATTCACTAATTTCTCTTTGAGCTACTATCTTTGATTTCTTGATTGCCACAACATGAAGATCTAGAATTCCTTTAAACACGACACCATGCCCTCCGCCACCAATTACACGAGTGCTATCAAAATTATTTGTTGCCTTCTCTATGTCCCTTAAGGTAATTATCATCCTCTCACCAATGTCTGTATTGAGTGATATTAATTGCTGCAATAGTAGCCCATGATTTTTCTTGAAATTGTTTTGTTTCATCTTCTTCATCTTTTGCAGCTTGACTTTACGCATTATGTAGGGCCCACCAAGGGCTAGAAGCAAAATACTTGTTCCACCACCTACTCCTAGCCCAATGCTTAAACCTAATGAAGTAATAATGGGACACATTAATGATTTCAGAGTAAAACTATTAAGCTGTATGTTCACTTTATAAATCAGGTGATGAATTTCTAGCTTGTGATAATATAATATGTTGCACATAATGGCATCTAACCTGTGAAGGAATTCTTGATATTAACACATCCTCCTTTTATGGAAGTATTTCCATATGTTCCATCAGGACATTGGCAATGAAAACTTCCAGGTGAATTTTGGCATATCCCATAGCACGAGTATGTTTCTTGGTGTTCACACTCATCAATGTCTAGGATATATGTTTAGAAGGAAAAAAGCATGAGCACCGTGTGCTTGAAAGGATTTGTCAATTCAGAAAGTAGTGTCACCACAGCTACAAATATATATGAGATTATTTATCACCAACTTTTTTGTACCATTCTTACAAACGTCTAATATGTTAAAGAAATAGTCCCATGAAGGCATGAATACATGTCATATACAACATATTAATCATATATACTTTAGTGATGTGTTACAAACATTTTATTCCATGTTCTAGTGTTTTATACTATTCCATTAATGTAGGAGTGCTAGGTACTCCATTGTTTGAGTGGACAATGACTAAAGAGTTTGATCGATCTTGACAAGTTACCAACGCATTGGGCATATAGATGACTTCAGATAACAAGTCTCATATAAAATTTGTCTCTATCCGAATTCGTATTGTAGAGCTGCAAGTTTGGATAAAATCTATTATTAGTGGTAGTTTTTAGACTGGAACCGACTCTATAAATAAGCTATATGACCACAATTGGTTGGTACCTAGAGAACCATTTATGATAACTTTGTTCACATGGTCGGTTCTTAAACTTCTTATAATGCATCAGTGGTCGAAATAATGGCTTCATTTACACAGTAAGTTTATAATTATTCAGTGGCCAGGTATGTGGCCTCTAAGATGTTAGTAATAGTTCTCGATGTGTGACTGACTATTATTATTTTAATGTAGCGGTCTAGGAAAAATCGACCCTGTTGTACTTCTTGGACCAATTGTCGTTAGGCAAAAAAGGAAGAAGCGTTTTTGTACCTTTGCATCCATTGGGGATAGAAGCATTCCCTGTGTAGTGTCGGATCCTATTTCTGGAATCCACGTGTTTACCGTACCAATCCCTGGATTAGTAGTTGGTACACACAAATAAAGTGTTCCATTGCACATACACGAGTATATATTACATAACATAGGGTACATATCATGGTGTTAAGTTACAAACCAGGGAGAGGCTAGCGTACTAGCCAGAAAGCAACAAACTTGAAAGGGAATCACACTATGAGCACCACAGGCAAACTTGAGCAGACGTCGACCCTACTCGTCATTATCGTCACCAGGGCGACGAGGAAATGGAAAATGGCAAGGGAGAGAGCCGGGAGAGGAGCGGGGCGCTCTTTTGACGTCGTCCGCGGCCGAGGAGCGGGCCAGGGCGCCGCGCGACATCGCCGTACGCCGTCGGCGACGTGGCGGTAAAGTTTGTCCGCGCGCAGTGAGAGGACGACGCTGACATGCGGGCCCCACGGCATCTTTCCTTTTTCCCGAATTATTCAAACTCAGAATTTGCCCAAATTTGCGCACACAAATTGGTCTAGCAAATGAACTCCAAAATTCGTAATTTTGGTACCATTGGAAAGCTCTTGAAAAGTTCTATCAACTTGTCAACATGCACATCTGTAATCCAAAGGAATTTCAAATGGCAGCATTTCAAATTTGATCACTTTTTCAGCTTTGGGGATTTATTTGAGCTGCCAAATGAATTTCTAAAATCGTCAAAAATTCTCCAAAATTCTGATATCAGAAGATTTACCTACTGATATTTTTGGTTGCTCGAGTTGTTGTGCAAAAATTTGAATTCTTTCACAAGCTATGGTTTGAACATTGTTTGAATTTTGCATTTCGAATTTTGATTTGATTTGAATGTGTGTGTTCTGTTCATTTGGGTGTGCACTAACTGTACATCAGTGACACGGGGTGTCACAACGCGTTCGTGCGCCCTCGTCAGCCAACGTCGATGATTCGTCGCCGGCGTGGTTGGCGGTGTCTGTTCGTCAATTGCAGGAGCCGGGTATGCCCTTAATGGGCTAAAAAATTCAGCCTATAGAAACGGAATGGGCCGTGTCCAATTTTGGCTCGATACGCTACCAGATACGTATCCGTGTCGGCGTTTCGGACGGCGGCGCAACGGCGAGGAGGAACCCGCCTTCCGGTCCTCGGTCACGCGGAGTCGCTGCGCCTGGTGGCGCCGGTCATCGATCAGAGCAGGGGCATGCGAAGGAAATTTTATTAGTTCCGTACCGCTCGTAGTGGCTGATGCAAGCGGGTTGAAAAAAGCGGGGGATGCGGAGACAACTCCGAAGAGGCGCGAGCACTCAAAAGGAGTAGCTCGTGTAGTGGCTCATCCGAGGAAAGTTGCGGCATCGGCGTCTGGCCAGAGCCGAATGCCAGTGCCATCGTCGGGGTTCATTTTTTTACTGCTCACGTAAGAATTGAGTATCTTGTTATAAGTTTTGATCTGTTTTTCATTGGATGCAGGCGGAGGCAGATGATGGTCAGCATCTGGATCACTCTCACTACCTTGTCCATTTACATTATTTGACGACAAACAACAATTAGCATTTTCTTCACAGGTTTCTTTTTCATCACAAGTTATTTGAGCAAATCCTTATTATTTCCTTATGAATTTTTTTTTTGCTGAAAACCTCTAATGAAGTTTTTGATTGTTTATGAAAGAAATTGAATCTGTTTCAGATAACTTAGCACTCATGCTAATTATGATTTTTTTTTTGTCAGAATGTTCCTTTTCAGATTTTTCATAACATGCACAATTGAATTTTTTGTATTGATCCCCTCAGCAATATCTAAGAACATATGAAGAAATATATGTATTGGAAATTACATTTATGTTTTAAATTTTTTGTTTGCCAAATAAAGTTATCTTACTTTTTTTTACAATTATTCCTTGTGGGTGGCAATAGAATTTTCTTTTCCCCCCTTTCATATGATAAACATATTTTCTTGGACTATAATTACATAGTAGTATAATACTTTTTTAGAGTGGTAAATAGATGCATAGAATGGATTTCTACCCAGCTCATAATCTACATGGTCAATTTTCAGATAGCTCGGGACTTGGGAGCGATAATTGGTAATACGCATTCCATACAAGATTCAGAAATCGATCAAGCAAGCAAGAATAATAGTTCAGTATAGCTGAAAGAAGAGGTGCAAGAAGAAGGTGGACCCCCATGGTGATGTGGAAGTGGAAGGATCAGAGCACGCCTGGAGAGAGTGGGGTGGAAGAAGAGAGTAATCAGATGGGGTGTGATGACTCCAAAGCCATGAATAAAATGAAGATAGAAGAGATCATAAAGTTCCCATCGTGATATATAGCTATCAAGAGCCAATCTACGGTGTCACCTACCAGCAATCCAGTCAGGCTCCGCCAGTCTGCCTAACGTCGGCGCGGTCTAGTCAACCCGCTTGGACCCTCTCAATCCGCGCGACCACGTCGACGCGAGTTCTCCTCGCCGACCACAGCAGAGTTTTTTCGATGGTAACACCAACTTTAACAAAGTCACACACATAAACGCTAAGACCATATTACCATAGCTGAGATTTCGAGAATCACAACATTCCCAAATTAATCGGAACACGTTCACGTGTCAGGCCACACTTTGTCCTGCTAGTCACCAGTTTACAGTCTTACGGCAACGCGGCGAGCAAGCAACTGCTCCTGCGAACCCGGCCTCCAGCTTACCGCGAACCATGCTCCCGCTGCATTCCTAAACGGCTAAACCCACCCCACCACCTCAACCCCACGCCTAAATATAGGGCTTTATAGCTTTGAAGCATAAAAATAATCAAGATGTTAAAAAATTACCATGCTTTTTATTTTTACTTCAATCCATCCCTCGACCAACCCTCTCATCAACCTCAGAGTTTGTCTTATATGTAAAACGCCTTATATTTAGAAGAAAAAAAATATCAAAACCCCTGAATGTCCTATATTAAAGGGAGGAGGTAGTTACCAACAACCATAGCACAAACACATCATGCCCCGCGCACCACACACACGCAGCTAGCTAGCCTGAGCAGACAACTTGCTGGGACGAACCCAATTCGAGTTTAATCCTAACAAAGGGCGTGGCGTGGGTGGCAATGAGGCTTTGCATCTAGCTCGGTCACCTGGTTTCCTCTCCTCTCCGGAGCGCACCCTGTTGAGGATGACGGCATGGCCTCCTGCACACATGACCAGCACTCGGGCCGCTCTCGCTCGCGGGCTCGCCCAGTCATCGCGGTCGGTTGGTGTTCATCTTGCCCCTTCTACCGAAGCATGCAACTTCAACCATCGGCATATATAGTCCAGTTCGTTGCACAGGAACTCCACAAATTAATTAGCTGCATGATTTATGTGCCTTGCAAGCAGCACCTCTAGCTCCTAGTATCGAGCGGTTGAATGGTTCTATCATCTTTATATATTTCTTTCAAGGATGGATATACCAGGGGAGGGGGGGGGGGGGCACATACCCCCTACACATAAGGCTCTATGGTAACTCCAGTCACCTTCTCATGTGCTTTACTGATGCTTAATTATCAGCCATGAAATGGGACCAAAGATGGATTTGACTGGCTCTTTCTCGAAGAAATTCCAGTAACTCCTCAACGGTTTATCAGGCGACCACCATTGTGCCTTCATTTGGAGCCTAAAAAAAAATTGCTGCCAAACGTCAAAAGAAATTCAGTAAAGTACTTTGATTCTATGACATCTTTTAGATAATTTGCTGATATTAAAAAACTTTGAATATTTAATCCATAAAAAAAATACTAGTGTAGCACATTGTACTGTAATTTCTGGAACATCAATATTAAGATAATAATTCTATCAAGAAGGACAGCATATAGAGTTCATTATTACAAACCAACAAAAAAAGGACAACATGCATTACCTTAGACAAACAATTCTATTATAAGCAAACGGCATCCACACATAATTTGGGGTTGTTTCTCGTCCTTATGCAACAGTACCCAGAACCGAATCCAATGTATACTCTGAAGATCACCTGAATAAGAGTAACAAGTTGTGCATTGTTAAAAACCATATTATTTCTACAAATTCGGAAGTGTTTAATAATAGTAGAACCTCAAATGACACACCTCCACGTCAATAATGAAGACAGACAGTCTTGCTGAACAAATTCTAAAGTTTTTAACCCAAATGGTATCAGGCACATAATGAAATTGAACCAAGGGAATCGGAAGAGGACCAGTGTGTTTCATCGTGCACCTCCCTCCTCCACGAGCCGCCGCCCACCGCCGGGCCACAACAGCCACAGCCGAGGCCCCTTCATGTTTGTCGGCGTGCCCCGGAACGCTGATGCCTCGGCGGTCTCGCTTCGGCCGGCTGAGCTGAAATGATTCGGTGAAAAAATGAAACGGCGAGAGACAAAGGAAACAGAGGCCCAAAGGCTGCCAAAAGAACAAAGGTACGAGTCAAAGCAGGAAAATCAAACGGGAAATATGGATGAACCATGTGCAAAAGAAACTCAAAGCTTAGTTAGAGGAGGAGGTCGGGGCAGCCGGGGGCGTCCTTTTTTTTTAAGACAACAGGGGGCCACCCCGGCTTATATTGAAAGCAACAGTCAGGATTACAGGAAGGAAGATCGCAAAGCGTTCACCAGGTACATGCCTGGGACAGAATTTAACTACAGAGTCTGCAACAAAACAAAAGAACTACTAAAGATGATCCATCGTCTTTCCCTCCATTCCTCGTTAAGACTTCTCATCGAGTTATGCGTCGAGGTTTCTTCATGCAATACTCATCCTACTCCCACCCTTCTTGACAGCGAGCCTGCTCCTTCCTGGATAAGAGCTACCACCCTGTCCGCCTGCTCCAGTTCTTCTTTCCTTAGCAATAGTTTCGATGGCTGTAACAGAGAAACAATGTGAAACAGAACATCAGTCGAGCCCTTAATCAGCTTCTTTTCTATGGCCATCTTATTTCTTGTGCACCACAGAGCCCACCCAATTACTCCCATGCCAAAAACAAAGATCGTATTCAGTTTGCAGCTTCGATTCAACCGGTTAACTACAAAATCTTCTAAAGAGTTAGGATATTTATTCCAGCCTAGCGCCTCTTTAATGGCACTCCACACTGCAACAGCAATCTTACATCTAAAGAGGATGTGATTCACATCCTCCTCCACACCACATAGTAGACATTTAGAGCTACCCGGCCAGTTCCTTCTTTTCAGTTGCACTGCTGACTGTAATTTATCATGGAATACCTGCCAAAGGAAGAACTTTATTTTCATTGGTAACTTGGATTTCCACACTTCCTGCATTCTTCTACTCACCATACCTCCATATGTAATTTGCCTGTAAAGTGATTTTGTAGTGAATTGGCCATGTTTTCCAAAAGCCCAACTCACACTGTCCTCCTCCTCTGTCAAGCTAACTTCAGTTAGGATAGAACACAGAGCTTCCCATTCTACTTGAGCTGATGGTCTTAGGTTTCTTCTAAAACTATTATCCCACACACCATTTACTGTCAAGTCATAGATAGTTGCTTCTGGTTCACTGCAGTGCTTATACAGTAAAGGAAACATGGTTCTAAAATTAGCTTCTCCATGCCAAGTGTCCTCCCAAAAACGTACAGTCCTACCATTCCCCACTTTATATTTTGCTCCCCACTGAAAGAAGTGTTTAACTTTTTGTAGACCCCTCCAGAACTGAGAGCCATCTTGGGTTGCTGAGAAGAAATTATCACCTTTCAGGTATTTATTCTGTATGAGTTCCAGCCACATCGACTCCTCCTTATTGACTATTTTCCATATCCATTTCACCAGTAAATGTTGATTCATCACCTTAGTGTTTATCATCCCTAATCCCCCAAAATCTTTGGGACTGCACATCACTTCCATCCTTGCCATATGAAACTTGAAGCTTTTACCCGACCCCTCCCAAAAGGACCTAGCTCTAATACTGTTTAACTCCTCATGCTGACCATCTGACAACATGTAGAAGCCCATTGTATATGTCGGGAGACTGTCTAGGCAGGTGTTGTTTAGAATCAGTCTAGCCCCATATGACATGTGACCACTTTTCCATGGCGCCACCCTCTTTCGCACTTTGCATGTCACTCCTCTTAAGTCATGTTTTCTAAGAGCAAGAGTATGAGTTGGTATACCAAGGTACGTCATGGGAAGAGAACCCAATTTACAGTTCAGCATTCTGGACACCTCCTTCTTCATGTCCTCCTCCACACCTATCATATAGATCTCACTCTTGTGGTAGTTAATTTTCATGCCAGACATCTGCTCAAAATAGTAGAGGATGAATTTGATGTTCACAATGTTGTCATATGTGTTCTCCAGCAGAATAACCGTGTCATCCGCGTTGCAGATGTGATACTCCTCCTTTACCAAATCTGGTACTAAACCTGTGATTCTTCCATTAATTTTCGCCTCCTCTATGATTGTTGCCAGAGCATCCACCACTAGGTTAAATAGCAGGGGGGACAAAAGGACCCCCTTTGCCTTAGACCTTTGTAACTTCTGAAGTAGCTTCCTTGCTCCTGATTTACTGCCACACAAACTCTCCCTCCTTCCACTGATTGCATGACCCAGCTTATCCATTGCTCTGGAAAATTCTTTTTGATCATCACCTCCTTCAAGAACTGCCAATGTACTTTGTCGTATGCTTTTTCAAAGTCCAGTTTAAGGATGATACCTGCCTTCTTCTTCACCCTCTGTTCATGTAAAACCTCATGCAAGATAAGCACCCCCCCCCCCCCCCCCCCCCTCCAAAATATACCTCTTTTTCACAAAAGCTGTTTGTGGTCTGGAGATCACTGAATCTGCTACTCTAGAGAGCCTACTAGCTAACAACTTAGTCAAAATCTTGTGAAGCACATTTAATAAGCAAATCGGTCTATATTGCTTGATTGAAGTTGCATCTAGAATTTTAGGAATTAAGGTAATGACACTATAGTTTATCCTACTCAAATCAAGCCTGCCATAATAAAAATCCTCAACCATTTGCATCACCCACCACTTTATCAGGCCCCAAAATTTCTGGTAAAACATGACCAGAAAACCATCCGGGCCTGGGGCTGTATTAGGTTCCATTTCCTTTACTACTACCTCCACCTCATGTAAAGTAAAAGGTTCCACCAGAATCTTTTTCTGCTGGACATTGAGCCTCCCTGTAGTGTTCCACATGTTGTCACCTAGCCTGACTCCTCCTCTTTCCTCTGAACCAAAGAGCCTCTTGTAGAACTCATAAATATGTTTCATTAGTTCTGTCTGTTCCATGAATACGGTGCCTCTATCATCTATCAGTTTTTCAATTCTACATTTCCTTCTCCTACCGTTAGCCACTGCTTAAAAATATTGTGTATTTGAGTCACCCTCCAGAATCCACCTCTCTCCACCTCTTCTTTGCCAGTACAGTTCCTCAGCTCTATAAATATTAGCTAGTCTCGCCTCCAACTCATATCTGCTAGACCATTCCTCCTTCGATAGATTTTGATTTTCTGATTTGTCATCTAGAAGTTTGATCTGCTCCAGGATTTCTGATTTATTCTTCTTGATCTCACTCCAGATGTTGGCCCCCCATCCTCTCAGGAATCTTCTTAAATCTGAAGCACATAGCTGCCACATACGGGTCCCGGGCGTCGTCGAGCTGCAGGCGCGTCATGCTTGAACACGAGGTGCATCAACCGCGCGGTGAGGAGGGCAGCGGCGGCGTCTTCGGCGCGGCAAATCGCCTCGGCGCGATCACCACTTTGAGCCCGAAGCGGCGCGACCTGAGCATTAAACGAACAACACGGAGGTGATCAGATACTACTAGTTATAGATTACAGGGATTCTGGTTGGTCGGTCAAAACAAGCTGTCAATGAATGTTGGACATGCATGCACTTACGAAACAGAAACCACCACGTGACATATGCCGCCTGCCTGGAACGCGTCGAGCCGTCGATTCCTTCCCTGCTCTACCGTTTCCGGCTCACCAGCTTATTCAGATTCTTCACACACGAACACGGTGCAGTATTATGCAATGCGTTTGTTCATTTGAGATGCCAAATGCACCAGCAGCAAAATCAGTTCAGATGCCACACTTTGATGAGCTTATTTATACGTACGGGTTAGTACCTACCTACATTAGTCTTGGAGAGTTTTGGGATAGATCTACTCTATTCCCCTCTTGTAAGACTCTTGTCCTTATCAATAGAATTATCTTCTTTATTCCTTATGACTTATGATTGTGCTAGTGTGATAGCCATGTGCTTTCTATATGATTATTGCCTAGCCATGATTGGTTGCTTTATGCTTTACATATCTTTCCTAGTTCATCTATGTTATTGCACTCGTTCATTGCATAAAGTGGTTAGACATGCTCGGGCCCATGACTTGGTAATCCGTAGGGTTAAAGTCATGTGTGATATAGATTGTAACATGTTAATCCGTAGGGTTAAGGTTACGCATGTCTTACCCCTTGACTCGATGATTCGTAGGGTCAGAGTTATGCGTGTTATAGCACTTGATCTGTTGATCCGTCGGGTCAAGGTTGAGTGTACTCTTGTTCTCGACTTGATGATCTAAAGGGTCAAAGTCCCATGGGAATCGAGAGTATTGTTTAGCATTGTAAGCGTGGTGCTTAGATTGGTAAACAGCTTTGGGTGTTTGGTTGTTCCCGTGAACAAGGAGTGGTCTGGCAGTGAGGACTTGATTGCATCATTGTCACGTGACCCTAGGACTGGCATAGGGATCTAATAGCCCTAATTTCATGTGTCCTTGTAGAGGGTTGCCGGCAGGTGGTGACAGCCCTGCTGTGCTTATCCTCTCTGTTCTAGGGAATTGACTGCTTAGGATCGGTCTGGCAGTAAGGACTTAATTGCCTTGTTGTCACGTGACCCTAGGACTGGCATAGGGACTTAATAGCCCTAGTGTCACATGTCCTAGTAGAAGGGTTGCCGGTAGGCGGTGACAGCCCTGCTATGTTTAATCCTCTCTGGTCCAAGTTGACATAGAACTTAGACTTGTATGTGATGCGTAGGTAGGAATATAAGAAGTACATAGGGACCTAGCTTGATCCTTCTTAACCCCACTTAACCTAGGCTTTGTATTAATGTTAGATTGGATTTTCCTCTGTGTCACACTATCTTTATATATTATATTTACCCCTGTTTAGACCTTGGTATATTATTAGTTATATGATTATGAACATGCTATCTCGTAAACCGCTGCCTTCATTTGGTAGAACTATAAATGATAGCCATTGGAGTAATCCATTGGTGAAATGCTACAACGGTATTCTCCGTGCGCTTGCGGATTTAACCTAATTGACACTAAGCCACATCTATAGAACATTTCTGACATCACTGTCAGAGGTGATTTATTTGGTGTGACTTAACAAATGTCAACACCGCGCTATCGCGAGAAGTGGGGGGAGGCAAGGTCCAACATCAGCAGCACCAATGCCTTGATGTTCAGCACCGCGATAGCCTGCGCGTGGAGAGTGGCGCGGTGCATCGCGAGCTGGGCTTCGGCAGCTTCGTCAGCAACACGTTTAGCCTCAGCAACTTCTTCGGCAAGGAGCTTGGCCTCGGTGGCGAGGCACACATCCATGGCAGCACACACAGTTTCCTCTGATGTTGGAGCCATTGGGGGTTCAGGTGGAGTGGAGGGTCGAGGATTGGCACGTCGTGGCAGGGAGAGGCCGACGACGGCGAGGGGAAGGAGGAGGCACGCTGTAGTTAGGGTTTGCCGGCGGCGCCGGCTAGGGTTTAGGGTGCGGAAGTGAGGTCCTAGGGGAACCGTGTGATACCATGTTGGGTGCTTGTATTGCAATTGAGGTGAGCAAATACATATATAGGGAAGCCGGCTCATGAGAGGCATGCGGCAAGCCCTAGTTCCATGGGTGCGTGAGCACAAGGCCCAAGGGCTGCTAATCACCTAAACACAATCTGTCTAACAGTAAGCTCTGATTGTTTTAGAACACACAAATCAATTAATCCTCATCAAGGAGTGGTTTCGCTTGTGCCACTTAATTGTTAGACTATATACTATGTATAGACTAAATCGGTCAGTCATGTTTACATTTATCCTGCCAAGATAGCCCCTGGCCAAGGCTAAAGAAATAAAGAACGCATTACATAGACTCAATTATACCGATATAAAGGGAATAAATTTTGAGAGTTACATAGGACCCCCCCCCCCCCCCCCCCCCCCGGCGCTGCTAGGGGAGGGAACAGGTAACTACGTTTCGCATCATGGCAAAGAACAGAGAAGGTCTTTTGCCATTTGAAGTACACATGAAAGATCATAAAATTATCATTGCGGTTATAACATCACTATCATTATATTGTTTCTTTATAAAAAGTACAAGATTTATTCATTTTGGAAGATGATATCTTCTCTCTTATTACATAGAGTCGTCAGACATACATATGTAACTGTCACATGCAGTTTGGTTTGTGACACATGCATTGAATATATGTACTTGGATCATACATACAATCGCCATCATCGTATTTTTCCTGAAGGCACGCTTTCTTCCACCTGCTTTTCTTCAGCCACGGGGGAAAGCAAGACATAGCATGATTTGAAGGAGTCCAGCAAGTGAGATCTGTAGCCTCACGACCTAATTGAGAATCGTTTTGAGGGGAAATCAAACGTAATTCTCATTCTACATATGGCAAAGGATGGGTACGAAAGATATCTTAGAGAGAGAGAGAGAGAGAGAGAGAGAGAGAGAGAGAGAGAGAGAGAGAGAGAGAGAGAGTACCTGATGCAAGAGCCAACAACATAATAAGCATGTAACACATCATCTGCTTCCGGTATGCGATCTAAATTTACCAACAAAGTGGAGGATAGACACTAACACTGTGTTGTTGGCCGGGGCAAATAAGCGGTCTTCCCTTTTTATTGAGGTGAGCGCAGTCCCTCATTACTTTATAGGATAAAGCCACTATATCTTGTTGCCCTATCTTTACATACTACCTCTAGAATATCAGAGGTGTGTCTCCAGCAGCCAATATTCATATATGAGATATATACTATATTTCTTCGCAAAAAAAAAGATATATACTATATCTTGTACATGGTGCCCAACGTAAATTGGAGTTCCTATTTTGATACTTCTTATCAATGATATCCTTGTTGATAGACGTGTACAATCTTCTGTCCAATTTTATAAGGCATAACATATTTTAGATTCAGTTTCGAAAACTTTGACTAACAATTAGAAAAATTAAGATTGTATGAGTTTAGTGTTACAAAAGCTGTACCACCAGATTTGTACTTCAATGCACATTCTTAACCCAACCCTTATCTTATCCTTTATGTTAATTAGTGAGCCGCTCTGTTGGTCAACTGTAGCACCTAGATTTATATATCACAAGCGCACGGTGCTGTTGTAGCCTTTCCCTTAAGTATGCCAAGGTTTACGTCGAATCCACAAGGAACAAGCGGACTAAAGCTATTATTTAAAGAGAACATATCAGGTGCATAAAGATTATTTAGTGTATATGTGCACAAACTTTTTAGACCATAAGATTTAATCTTGATGCCCTGAAATATTGGAAGTTTAGAAAGTCTCGGTCATGATTTTAGCAACCATAAATTCAGATTGTGTTTCTAAAAATATTTGCTTCATCAATGGAAATTCTCCCTATGAATTTAGATGTGTAGATGCAATCCAATGGCTCTCAATAAGTTTGTGTACATGTGCACCAAATACACTATATGCACCTAATATTTCCCCTTATTTAAACTACCAACTATGTGTGTGACAAGAGAATGTGTTTAAGGGTTGTGATGAACAGCTAGAAGTTGTTGTGATGTGAGGTTGTGATCAAGGTATTAAAACATTTCCTCATATGGTGTAGGTTACTAGAGAGCAACTCACACAAATCAATCCAGTTAATAGCTTAGTATAGTACAAGACATAGCGGCTCCCCTTACTCAAGCCTTGTCATGGCGTTCCCCACCGGTTTCTTGCCCCATGCAATTATCCATAAGGTACGTGATCTTACTAAGATCTACCTGAATAGTTGCAACTTATCTTATACGGAATAAGCATATCATATAGACTAAACACTAGAACAGATCTGCTGATTAATGACGTTTTTAAGGTGTCACCGACCGCTGCTAGCGATGAAAATTTCGTCACGATTTATGACTTTTTAGCAACCGTGAGCAGCCGAGTGTGGTTAGTCCTGATTTATGACATTTTTAACTTTGTTGTTAGACTATCTCCGTTAGCCAGGTATGGTATTGTACTCCGTATACGTATATTACCACGATGGCAAGATGACAGGGGCATCCAACGTGGCAGCAATGCCACGCTGGTAGGATGACATGGCCAATCCACGTGTTAGTTTCTTATTGGTCCAAATGTCGATTCCGATCGCTGACGTGTCACGTGTTGCAACGGTCCACATGTCATCTTCAGATTCGTCCATGTGTCGCCTTACTGTTTGTCCACGTGTCCATTTCCGATTGGTCCACGTGTTATTTTTCTACTGGTCCACGTGTCGCGTATTGTTTGTCCACGAGTCGTTTTGCAATTGGTCCACTTGTTACTTTACTCCCGGTCCACATGTCGCCTCCTGATCTATCCACATGTTATTTATTATTGGTCCACGTGTTGCCTTCTTATAGGTCCACGTGTCATTATATTATTGGTCCATGTGTCGTCTCCCGATTGGTCCACGTGATGCTATTGTATATGTCCACGAGTCATTTTATCATTGGTCCACATGTCATTTTCTTATCCGTCCACATGTCTCTTCCATGTTGGTTTGCATTTCGTTCTCTCGATACTCCATGTATCAGATTCTTATTGGCCCACATGGCAATTCCGGGCCCATTTGTTTTTTTCATAAAATTGTCGTGCCAATTCATCACAAATCATATCAAGCCATATGCTTTGATCGTCACAAACATTCAAGCCAGTTCAAATTCACATTATTTGGACCCAATGCATAAATAAGTCAATATTACGACTCTAACCCAATGTTGCACAGTTCACAATCAAGCCAGATCATGAATGATGCCACATTACAAAATGGTGCCTCCACAAACAAGAGTTCAATCATCAAACCCAAACTTATCAGACTAGAAACGAAGATCATCATTCAGACGCTAGTGGTGAAGGATGCACCTCGCCTTCATATCCAAAATCCCTCCAAAAAAGTGCAATCATCTCTGCCTTTCGTGCTGCTTCCTTCCTCAAAGCCTCAAGCTGGGCCGTTGTGGTACGGCGAGCCTTTCTTGCTTCTAGTGAGATACTTCTCAAGTCAGCCAGTTGCAGATTTTGTTGTTCAATTGTTTCATGAAGTTCATCCCTTCTGACTTTCTCCAAGTATAGTTCTCACGTCAAATCTTGAAACTGAGAAGACCCACCAAACTCAATTAACACATTTGCAAAAGCAAGTATATGATAGATGTGGCAATGTAGAAACATTGCGAGGGGTCCTAAGCATACTAGCAGTAAGGTAAACGTACCATCATAGAAATGATGGAACCGTCCTAGGGTTATCAAGGTGATGGGTAATCAAGAGTAAATAAGGATTTAGGTATTAATGCCTAAGTGGGATCAATACTAGTAAGAAAGTAGGACCATAACTACACAAGCAGTAAAATAACAAATAACGCATAGTACGAGAAGTAAGAGCATGCCTGATAAGCGATTTCCTAATCTTAGAGTTCTTAGTCTTCAGACTCTTCTGTCAAATTCGATGTCGTCAAGTTCTTCCTTGAGCTTGGATTCTTCTGAGCCTCCCTCGAATCTCGCTAAGCTTCTGACTCTCCCTCGAATCTCCCTTCTTTGGCCCTGTTAAAGTTATTGGTTCCTTCCTTGGCCCAAACTATATGACCCAAATTGCCACTTTGGTTCTTTACTTGGCCCTTTCGTTAGTTTGACGGTTGAACGATGTTAAATGAGGGGTCAAATAACCTTAGTACCCCTAGAGTGAATTAATATATAAAATTCAATTTTGGAGGTATTTATTTGTTCCAAAATTCAAAAAATATATAACTGATCAAGGTTTCCTATTTACACAAAAAATCTGCATTATTGACACTGTTTTGATATATTAAAGGAACCAAAATTTGGCATTTTTATGAATTTTTGTGTAATTAGGAAATCTTGATCAATTATATTATTCTCAAATTTTGGACAAAATAAATACTGCCAAAATTGAATTTTGCATGTTAATTCACTCTAAGGGTATGAAGATCATTCACCCCCTCATTTAACATCGTTAAGCCCTCAAACTAACGGACGGGCCAAGAAAGGAACCAAAGTTGTAATTTAGGTCATATAGGTAAGTTTTTTAGTTTGGGCCAAGGAAGTACCAGCAACTTTAAGAGGGCCAAATAAAGAATTCTCTCTATAAATAACCTACCGCAAAAGAAAATAAAGATCAAAAAGAGCCAAATAAAATCCAATTAAACTCCAAGTAAGAACCAATAGAACACCAATGCGTTCCGGACTCGATTGAGGTGTTGAGAAAGGGTATAATAGGTTTCTAGATATAGTGTGGGGCTCCAAAGGAGGATTTAGGGTGTTAATGGCTTCTAGATATAGTGTGGGGCTCCAAAATGTAGATGATGCGCATTTCCACAAACGTGTGAGTGCAAGAATCGCTCAACACGGAGATTTAAAGATAGGGTTCTTACTTGCAAGAACAAAAAGGTTATAAGGGCTTAATGGTTACTAAAGAAAGGTTCTAGGGATCTATACTCCACTTGCTTACAGGAAAGATTAGGAATCTCGATGTATAAAGGTAAGGGCTAAAAGATCATAACAGGAAAAATAGGGGTGTTCCTTTAAACTGGCAGGACCCAAACTGAATTACCGAAAATATTAGGGGCTCATCTATAAAAGTACAGGGCCCGAGAATTTCCTTGTATTTCTTTTTTGATTTATTTCCGTATAGGAAATGTTTTGGACCAAGTCCATGGGCTTGTGGAATGGGGCTGGGCTGCGGTTCTTCGGTCCATGATGGACCGAGGCAACGCGCGCGGTGTGGATGCTGGCCGGAATGCTCGCCGGTGATGGTTGTGGTGGTCGGAGGGCGACGCGGAGCGTCGTAGAGACGCAGCGCGTAGCAGCAGAGCGTGAAGTGCCACGCGTTCGCGTCGAGGGAGGCCGAGACGACGACGTGACGTCGCCGGAGTTGGACGGCGCGTCAGTGCGCGATGGGGGAAGGCTAGGTGATGGGTATTGGTTTGTGTTTGTCCTTGGTAGAAGACGCGCGGGAGTGTGGGGAGTCGTTCTAGTGCCGCGGCCTGGCCGGCGTCGAGGTCACGCGGCGGCGGGCAGCGGCGCTTGGGGAAATTGCTCGTGCACGCGGGAAGAGAGGAAAAGAAGCAGCGCAAAAGGAAGAGGAGGGAACGGTGGTGCTCGCCGTGCTCTTGGTCGAGCAGTGTTGGAATTTTGGTAGTGGGCTGCACATTGCTAGGCCCATTTGGTAATTCCCAATAATTCCTGAAAATCTCAAAGGATCATTCATGAGTGGTGGGAGTGCAAACCTTTAGTCCCACATTGCTAGTTTAGGTGGAGGAGGACCAACTTAAATAGAAGGTTGCTCTACCCATTCTTCCAAGTGTGTGGATGAGAGGAATAAAGGAAAAACACATGCGCGCGCTCGCTTGCCTCGCCTCGCCTCGCCGGGCCGGGCGGGGCGGGGCGGGGCGGGGCGGAGCTTGGGCGATGGGCGAGGCCGCGCATCACCTGCATCAATGGTCCGCCAAAATCCGGCCCGATGCCTTGCTGGTGTGCGGCTTTCTTTTGCAGTTTTTCTTTTTCGTCTCTAATACGTTTTTATATGGAAACCGACTCGGTTTTGGGACGCCTTAACCCTGGCGGTTCTCCCTCTATAAATACATATGTCCGCCGCCATTAGCAAATACCTTAACACGAGTTAGGGGTTTGCCTTTTCCTCCTGCTGCGCTGCCGCTTGTAGTATGTCCTATCCCGATTGTCGGCGTGCACCAGCGAACGGGAGAGCAGGTCTCCGGAACCGTCGTCCTCTGCGCTCCTGCACCGGGACAAAGCGAATAAGGTTTTTGGGAAGGGCTCTGCGCGACTGCTCGATCGCTTCCACCACGGCTCATCTTCCTCAACGTTCCGGCAAACTACTCATCATCGACTACAACGACTTGTGAACCACTCCGTCTCCGCTGCATCAACCTTCATCGTCGTCACGCCTGCTGCATCGGTAACCGCTACGGCTTCTTTATCGTCTCCTTTGAACGATCAGTATGTACTCTCTGAAACCATGTATTTTCTATATGCCTACATGATCCATGCTTGTACTGTGGTACTGCGAAGTATGGTAGATCTTGCTCTGTTTACTATGGTTTTAGACTTGTCTAGATCTTGCGTAGACTTGTCTAGTTTAATCTGCAATCTGTTCATCATGTTCATGTTTTATTTTTGTATTAAATTAAACCTAAAAGTGCTCATATATCCAACAATCCAAAAATCTTATTGTAGGCACTTTGGTTTAATGGCTGGATTTGTCGATGCATTGAGGCTAGCGCAATTCACTAGCGTGTTCTGGGTAAAAGATAGCAAACCAGAAGGCCCGCTGACTGCTGAAGAAGAGAAAAAATACACTGATGCTAACACAATCTTTAAGGGCGCTGTGTTGAATGCCATTGTAGACCATCTTAATGATGTGTATTTTGTGCATGAAACCGCCAAGGATTTGTGGGCTGATCTGTGTAACACCTATGGTGGTGCAGACACTGGCACTGAGTTGTATATTATGGAGCAGTACCATGACTATAAGTTGGTCGATGACCGTTCTATAGTCGAGCAGGCTCATGAGATACAGTGCATGGTGAAGGAACTCGAACTAATAAAGATTGTCGTTCCCGACAGATTTGTGGCTGGGGGCATCATTGCCAAATTACCTCCTTCTTGGAGGGATTTCGCCACACAGCTCAAACACAAGAGGCAAGAGATTTCTGTTACAGATTTACTTGCTTCTCTTGATGTTGAGGAGAAATCTCGGGCTAAGGATGGACAACCTAAAGAAGTTGAGGGTCAGGTCAGCACCAATGTGGTGAAGCAGCAGTAGCAGAGGTTCAACAAGGGCAAGGGCAAGCAGAACAATAAGCCAAAACATACACTAACTTCAAGAAGAAGAAGAACAAGGAGAACGAGGGTTGCTTCGTGTGCGGTGCTTCTGATCATTGGGCAAAGAAGTGCCCAAACCGCAAAGGAAGAAAACCTCCACAGGAGCAAAAGTCTGCGAACATGGTGACCATTGGCAACGCTACTGGAAGTGGAAATATTGGGTACGGTTTACCTTCTATTTTTTTAGTTTTTTAATCTACAAGTTGGTGACTTGATACGGGTGCTAATGTTCATGTTTGTGCTGATGCTTCTTTGTTTTCTTCTTACCAGGTCCAACGGGATTCTTCTGTCCTGATGGGAAATGGGTCACATGCTTCTGTTCATGGTGTTGGTACGGTCGATCTGAAGTTCACTTCGGGAAAGATCGTGCGGCTGAGGAACGTGCAGCATGTCCATTCTATCAACAAGAATCTAGTTAGTGGTTCCCTTTTGTGTAGGGATGGTTTTAGGTTAGTGCTTGAGTCTAATAAAGTTGTCGTGTGTTGGGGGATCGAAGGTCTTGATGGGACGGATCGAAGCCCTCCAACGGTTGATGGAAACGTTCTGGTTCTGACGAAGCCCTCGAAGGTTGTCGATGCCTTCGGTTCGCCTCGCGAAGCCCTCCTCGCTTGTCGTCGTTGCCTTCTGGTTGGAGCGAAGCCCTCTTTTCTGGTCCGCGATGCCGGACGAAGGGGTTCTTACTCAGGTTCCCTGCAGTTTTATTTGCGTGAAGCCCTCCTTCACCCGCGATGCCGGGCGAAGGGGTCGAGTGATTAGAGAGGTCTGAATATGGTGCGAATGATTCCTCCTTTGACTCGTGGCCCGAAAAACAGATGTCATTACATGATCATCTCCCTCCATATTTATAGAGGGTGAGATGATGATATTTACAAGTGTGTCCTTGGCTGCTTTAACATGGCTTTTAGGTTAACAACTTTGTGCTCTTGCGCCGTCTGTTCTTTCCGTTTTCTTCGCCTGTCCTTCGCGTAGTTACGGGCGGCTTCGGTTGCTTTATGTGGGTGTGGCTTGGCCTTCGCTATCTCCCTTGCCGTGTACTTGTTGCCAGGACCCCAACATCGTGTCTAAGAGTGGACAGTTTATTGGTAAAGGCTATGATTGCAGAGGCTTGTTCTGCTTTTCCCTTTCGGATTTCTGTAATAAGTCGGTGAACCATATTTCTAGTGGTATTGACGAGAGTGATGCTAGTGTTTGGCATTCACGTTTATGTCATTTGAATTTTGGTTCTATGTCTCGACTTTTCAGCTTGAATTTAATTCTGAAATTGTCCATTGTTAAAGGTTCTAAGTGCCATAGTTGTGTGCAATCAAAGCAACCTCGAAAACCTCACAAGGTAGCCGAGGAGAGACAATTGGCACCATTAGAACTCATACATTCAGATCTGTGCGAGATGAATGGTGTGTTGACAGAAGGTGGAAAAAGATATTTCATGAGATTGATTGATGATGCGACTAGATATTGCTATGTATACTTGTTGAAAACGAAAGATGAGGCTCTAAACTACTTTAAAATCTATAAGGCTGAAGTTGAAACTCAACTTGAGAAAAAGATCAAACGTATTAGGTCTGATCGTGGTGGTGAGTATTTTTCTAACGAGTTTGACTTATTCTGTGCGGAACATGGTATTATTCATGAGAGGACGCCTCCCTATTCGCCCCAATCAAACGGGATTGCCGAAAGAAACAATCGCACTTTGACTGACTTGGTTAATTCCATGTTAGCCACTGCTAGATTATCCAAGGCATGGTGGGGGGAGGCTTTATTGACATCATGTCATGTCCTGAATAGAGTTCCCATGAAGAATAAAGAGAAACTCTGTATGAAGAATGAATTGGAAGAAAACCATCGCTTTCTTACTTACGCACATGGGGTTGTTTGGCCAAAGTTAATGTGCCAATAAACAAGAAGCGTAAGTTGGGATCTAAAACTGTGGATTGTGTCTTTTTAGGATATGCTCATCATAGCATTGCTTATAGATTTTTAGTGGTCAAATCTGAGGTATCTGATGTTTATGTCAATATATTAATGGAGTCTCCTGATGTGACTTTCTTTGAGGATATATTTCATATGAAAGATTTGCATAGCATTGATAGATTATCTTCTGATGTGATTCCTGAGATAACACCTGAACCTGACACACAATCTGAACAAGCTTAACATACACTTGAGTCAATTCCAGAGGAGAATGACAGTGAAGCTCCTAGGAGGAGCAAGAGACAGAGGACTGCAAAGTCTTTTGGTGATGATTTCACTGTGTATCTCGTGGATGATACTCCTAAAACCATTTCAGGGGCGTTTGCATCTCCAAATGTAGATGATTGGAAAGAGGTTGTCCATAGTGAGATGGATTCCATTCTTTCTAATAGTACTTGGGAGGTTGTTGACAAACCATATGGTTGCAAACCTGTGGGTTGCAAGTGGGTGTTCAAGAAGAAGCTCAAGCCTGATGGTACTATTGATAAGTATAAGGCTCGACTTGTTGCTAAGGGCTATACACAGAAAGAAGGCGAAGATTTCTTTGATACTTATTCACCTGTTGCTAGAATGACCACTATTCGAGATTTACTCTCTCTGGCTGCCTCTCATGGTCTTCTCGTCCATCAGATGGACGTTAAGGCAGCTTTCCTTAATGGGGAGTTGGAAGAGGAAATCTATATAGATTAGCCAGACGGTTTTGTAATTAACGGTCAAGAAGGCAAGGTGTGCAAGTTGCTGAAATCTTTGTATGGTCTGAAACAGGCTCCTAAGCAATGGCATGAGAAGTTTGATTCAAATCTCATATCGGCAGGCTTTAGTGTCAATGAGGTTGATAAGTGTGTGTACTATCGCTATGGTGGGGGTCAAGGTGTTATATTGTGCTTGTATGTTGATTACATATTGATCTTTGGAACAAACCTTGACGTGATTCATGAGGTCAAGACATTCTGGTGTCAAAGCTTTGACATGAAAGATCTAGGAGAGACTATATAGAAGATTACTAAGACCTTAGGCTGTCAAAACCCAAAAGCCAGAAGCTGTCAAAACCCAAAAGCCAGAAGCACCTCAGGATGTGCTTCTGGCTTCTCAAGTTTCAGAGACATCCGACTTTTGAATCTTCCAAAAACCAATAGACAAAAGTGCCAAAAAGCTGAAACAAACATAGCCTTAGGATGAGACGATAATGGTGCAAACGAATGTGGCGGCCAGGTGACGGGCTTCATCCAAAGAAACTTCCTGGTAGAGATGGAAGGCGTTTTTGACGAAATTGGCGTCCAGGACATCCTTTACGTTGTTCAGATCATCCAACAAAGACCACATTGTCACAGGAGCACCAACAAAAGCTGCTTTTGGCTTCATTCCTGGGACGAACATCCTGCCTTCCTGCACAGATCAGAAGGTCATCCAAACCAGTCTTTTGTTAGGTTGACAGAGAAGATATGCGTACTCGACAATAACGCATTGAAACCATGTTGTGAGTTTGATTTGAAAGGGCGTACCTCATCAACCTTAAACAAGTAGACAAGCCCGTAGGCGGTAGAAATGACTAGCCCACGAAGTGTGATGGGCTGTCCTTTGTAAAAACAATATGCGAAGTAGGGGATGACAGATATGATTAATGCCGGCACCAAAATGATTTCCCTGAGAGACATGAAGTCTGCATGTTCCAACAAAAAGCACGTGAGTGTGTATCAGAACATTATATTCATGAAGAAAATAATACAATTCTGTATTCTGCGTACCGAAAAGGCTAGTGGAGAAGCACAGACTCGCCAAGCAATTAGTTCCAAAGCATACATACGCCAGGGACTTCTTCACCCAGGATTCTTCAGAGAGCCACCACTTCGCTGGTTTTAGCACTGCAGGTATTGAATTAAAGGGTTAGTTTCTGTACATTGGACAAAGTAAGAATACAATACAACTTCGGTAACCTATAGTAAGAATACATTGTGCTGTGTGTGTGTCAGAGAGAGAGAGAGAGAGTGGGGGGGGCTTACCAGGTAAGAAATCAGCCTCTGGAGAATGTATATGGCCGTGATGATACGAGGTGCTTCTGAGATCAGGCTGACCTCGAGAACCGTTGCAGCAAACAGTGACAGCAGCCCGGTGGTTGAGTAGAGCAGAAGCAGCATGAGGAGGATCTTGAGCTTGGAGAGGATCTATGCATGCATGGCACAAAAACAAAATATATAATAAGTATGGAATAATGGAAGACATGGCAGAGGAAAGGAGAAAGGGTTAGATATTGTTCTTGTCATACTTCAGCGCGGGTCCTGTCAACTCTAAACTTGACGAGGAATCCAACTGGAACGCCACCGGTGCCGACGCCCCCTTCCCCGCTCGTCTCGGTGTTCCCGGCACGCCAAGCATCGGAGGTTTTGTCCGCAAGGCGCCAGATCGCCCAGCTCTCATCGTTTGCCTACGACGAAAGAAGAATTGTTATCCAGGGGCACATTAATTGAAACTTCGATCCTTAGAGAGCAGAAATAAGTGTTGAAAGAAAACGCAGTGTTGAATGGAAACGCAGAGATGAGTGTTGGAACAAGTACGAACCTGCCCTTGAAGTGCAGCGACGACGTCCTCGCTTGACGCATTCGACAGGGGCCACTCGATGTCGATTCTGCTTGGAGAACAGCAACGGTCAGTTCAGTTCAATTAGTCAGCGACATCTGTTTCGATCGAGATCGATCCAGGAAGGACAAAACAACAGTAGGAAGATAGGAAGGCGCGTGTACACACCTCGCCAGCATCGCAAGGTCGAGAGGAAGCAGGGACCGGCCTTCGACGACGAGCGTCAAGTCGGTCCGTGCCTTGTGGTCGAGGAGCACATGAATGCACCCGTGTGCTCCCTCTTCCGCGGCCACGTGCAGAGGCGTTCTTGAGATGGGGTCACGGGCGTCCACCGGCGCCGGCTCGATGGAGGCGCACCCGTCCAGGAGCAGACGAGCGCAGCGCGTGGCGTCCCTCTTGCACGCAAGGTGCAGAAGGCGGGCCGACATCGCAGCGTCCATCTTCCTTCTGTCCGGTCCCCGGAACACGTCGACCGCCGTCAGCAGGAGGTCCGGGTCGTCGTCGGCGACGGCGCGGCACACGAGCTCGAGTGCGGTGCTCCGGGTAGGTACCGCCTGCGCCACCAGAACATGTACGAGATCAAACTACTAGCAGGTTTGCGTGATGATACCCAGAACGGTTTGTGATCAGTACGTACCTCGGCTCGGACCTGCAGCAGCAAGTTGTTGCCCGCTCCGACGATGCCCCCCGCAGGCACGCTGCTTGCGACCACGCCGGCAGCACCGCCGTCGTCCGAAGCCTGCAAAACCAACAAAAAGCAGATGAATTTCTAGAAAGATGGAAAATAAGAATTGAAGTGAAATGGCGCCTTTGCATTAATTAAGGAGGAAATCCAGTAGCGATAGGCGACACGGGTTAATTAGCTTTGATCAGGACAGAAAGTAGAAAGCAAGAATAAGCAGCAGATCGAAGAACTCGTTTGTTTTGTTTTTCCTCTCCGGAAAAGGCCAAAGCCCGACATGGTCAGCTCAAAACACTCACTACGTCGATCTCTGTGATTAAAGCAAAAAAAAAAAAAAAAGAACCCCTAAAATGACATAACGTACAGCAAATTAAATCCCATGGGAAAGATTTGCCAATTCCCCATCCAACTGGATTTTCGCTCAAGCTGCAAAATGCCATGCGACGATCTAGCTTCCCAACGGTCATGCAAAAGAAATCTTGGTCAAGGCTTTGAAATCTTGGTCTGCAAAAGAAATCTTGGTCAAGGCTTTGAAACTGAGAGCACGCCATGCGACGATCTAGCTTCCCAGCCCCGGCCCCACACACAAGAAAAGAAATCCCCACCCGTTTCAAGCATATGAACACTATCCGCAAAACAAAAGGAAAACGAACAGACAGATTGAGATAATCGCTGAACAATCCATGCATCGATCCCAACGGTGCAGCACTGCAACCCGATCGATCGAGGACGAAACCCCAATTAAGAGCTAGGAGGAACACCAGCTTCGTGTGCCCAGTTAATTTCGAGGAAGAAACCCCAAGAAACCCTCCGCCATTTATTAGCAAGGAACAGCACCAGATCAAGAACTCGCATCGACCAAGAAGAAGAGGAACCTACCTGGTCCTGGATGTCCATGGCCGCCACTGGGCCCGCCCTCCTCTGCTCGAGCTGCTCGCTTGTCGTCCTCATGATCTCCCTGGACGGCGGTGGGCTTCGGCTCCTGCGAGAATGACGATGGACGGCGGCGCTCCGACGAGGTGCGGCTTGCGGTTGCGGCTGCGCGGTGGAGTGGACGAGGGGTACTGGTGCTGAGCTGAGCTGAGCCGGTGCGGGGGAGAGGAAGGAGAGGAGCCCGGCGCGCACACGGGCCCGGATTTGTAGGCGAGGACGCCGGCCGGCCGGCCGGTCGGTCGAGCCGTGACCGGTGTGTGGCATGGCGCGCAGGTGGAAGTGTGCTCGATCGGGCGGCCGGCCGGGGAGAGAGAGAGGAGGCCTAGTTAGCTAGCGAAATGGCCAATCGCGGTGCCTCCAGTGACACAAGTACGGTTGGTTTTGTTGCGACTGAACCGTGCCCTGGTTCGTGCTGGCATGGCGCGCGCGCGCGTACGTACGTGTAAAGGAGAGAGACGTCTCGATCGATCGCAGCTGGAAGCCGGCCTTAATTTGCTTGGCCACCCGTCCGCTGCGAGCGAGGGGAAGGGCCGGGGTTCGATCGAGGCGCCCGGTCGGCCGGGCCGCGTGCTGTACATGTCACTGTCAGAATTAGACGCAGGGCTTTAGTACCTACTAGCTGCCTTAATTTCACGTTGCCTTAATAATTCTCGCATGAAATCCATCCCACCACCGTCAGGACGACCGACCGAGTTCATCGATCACGCGTGCACCAGGCAGGCAGCGACCGACCGAGCTCGATCATTCCCTTTGCGAAACGATTCGATCGAACCGGACGGACGGCAGGCAGGCAGGCAGGACTGGAGCCCGGGACGCGATTCGAAAAGGTGGCCGTCAGAAAGAGACTGGCTACAGCTAGCCCTGCCGTCCATATGAGGGCAAGAAGCTGCTGCAGCGCTTTATAATTTATATAGTAGCAGATCAAGGCCATAGTTTTGTTCTATATGTAGTGGTCAACACAGCCTGGTTTGTTGCACATGCAACGAGGTGAGAATACACCAGTAACATAACAATCGCCATCGTCATACTTCTCCCGGACGCACTCGTCTTTGCATCTCTGTCTCTTGGCCCGCCACCAGGGAAAGCAAGACAACAACTTCTTTGGTGCGACATAGCAAGTAGCGTTCAAATAAGGTTGCCAATGTACTAAACCCTCGCAATCTAAGAATTATTTTGAGGAAAATCAAACCTGATTTTCATTCAATAGATGCTAGATGAAAAAAGACGGAGACGGAATATTTGCATGCATCAGTGCATTTGCGCGCACGTGACTGCGAGAAAGCGTACCTGATTCAAGGACCAGCAATATAAGAAGTATGGAACGCATTTGGCGATCCGCTTTCTGCGGAGCCCCCGCGTCGTCCCTCACGGGCGACTCGGGCGGCGATCTCCGGCTTCAGCCAACCGGCCGGCCTCCTTCCTCTCCTCACCCGGTCGCCGCCGGAGCCGACGGATGGAACAACCCGTTTCGGTGGCAATGAGGGCGGCGGCGGGGCGGCACGTCGTTTTCTTCAACCCTTCCCCTACTCTCCCTGCAGCTCGAGATGGGATCCATGGAGGCAAACGCCCCGCGATGGCCGGCGTGGCGGCTGCACCTGCCGGTGAGCCTAGGCACCACGACGGTTGTGCCTTCGGCGAGCTCGGACTCATTCGCGCCGGGTCATCGTTGTCCATAGCCGCGCAGCAGTCGTGCGCGAGGCGGTGGACCGCGTGATGGCGGACGCGGCGAGCAGGCGCTGGCTGTGCAATCTTCGCCGCTGCCTTCAGGCTCTGCTGCACGCGTCGTCGTAACCCCACCTGCCGATCGACATTCCCGAGCCACACATTCGTCCCCGCCGCAGCTGTTGTTGGTGCCTCGGCGCAAGGGGATGATGGCACATGCACACCATCCTTGACCCCATGCCCTGCATGTCCCGCTGCGCTCGACCTCAGGGATCAGGGTGGTGGCGTGACGGTGGTGGGTTGGTTGCCAGGATTGTGGCGGCGGCGGCCGGCAATTGCGTCAAACGGTGCAAGCGGAAATCTCCAATCTTCTTGTTTTCCATGTTCATTCTCAAGATCTGAAGCCCTGCGGGAATGGCAACTGATCAGTTTGGCTAGTAGCAGCGCAAGATGAAGGCAGCCATGAGGAATCGATGCTGGTATTGATTTTTTGATTTGCTTGTCCTGGTTAGCAAAACATAGGCATTGTTTTACGGCCGTGATGTCTGATCTAGCGTGGATGCAGTGGGCTGCTGTTGTGGCAGGTTTGCCAAGGCTGTGTAGGACTTCTATCAGTTTGAAATACTTGCAGCGGCAAGATGGAGGTGAGATCATCCCATTGATGGATATGCCGATCTGTGTATTGACTTGATGGAAGGTCTCATGGTAGTAGTAGTGCTGTTGCTGTGGTCCTGTGATCTGCCTCAAGGTGCCGTCCATGAGATGTGGGGTGCGCCGGTCAGCTTTAGACATCACTATGATTCCACTGAAGACTTCAACTCTTGGTCAATGAAATTGTGGCAATCGCTGAAACAAAACAAACGACAAGTTCGGAGATGAACTGCAGTATGTATAGATGTTAATATGGATTTGCGGTGAAATCCAACAACTCGTGTTGGTCATGTCAACGGCTATGGTGCCGAGGACTTTGTGGCCTTGAGTTCGGACGGATACACCAGCGTCAAGTAATGCATTAGACGTGTCAGTATTTTTGTCTTCTTCAGGTATAAAGATGTCTATGTTCTTGTTCTTCTGAACTTTTAGGGACTCGTCTAAATACCTCGAAGCAAGCTTTACAATTTCATGGTAGGTGTGAGGGCTTTCAGCTGCAGGGTGGAAAATTTGTACTCTTTTTAGCCGATTTGTCTCGGTTCTTGTTGGTGTTTGATGTATTTAGGCTACATGTACCTACGCGGTGCAGAGGCCGGAACATTATTTCACTAAGAAATAAAGCTTCCCTTATCTAAAAAAATAAGAAGTATGGAACATATTGCCTGCTTTTGGATTGCCATCTAAATTGACTGACAAAGTTGAGGATAGTCACTTACACTGTGTTGTTGGCTAAGAAAGAAAGGGTCTACCCTTTATATAGAGCCGAGCATAATGCTCTTTTCTTGATTACTTTATACAACAAGGCAAGGGTGTAGTGCATTTTTCTTGATTAATTTATACAATAGCAAGGCAACAAGTGCAATGCTTTTTGTTTTTGCAATACTTTCTACGGAGCAAGAAAACGATGAGTGTAGTCTTTTCTTAAATAGTTAATGCAATAACAAGGCGGCAAGTGCAATACTATTTTATTAATTAATGTATTCAACAAGCTAAGGAGCGTAGCTAGCCAAAAGATGTATCGTACACGCATAACATGTAGATAGTGACATCAATATATCTAGCTATTCTATCTTTATCTACTAACACGTGAGTATGAAAGATCTTTTTCATAAGCAAACAACATTCAGTACTATATCATGGATGCCGTGTTTTAACATAAATTATAATTTCTATTTTGAGTCTTCGATGGTATTCTCATTGTCAGGTACGAACACCTTATTTTTTTGTCTCTGAAATTTTTATTTATCTTCCTTATGTTTATGACGACCAACCCTGTCGCTCTCATCTCTGTGCTGCACGTGCATCTCCTTCACTGTGGCGAGTGGCTCTCCTGATTTGCGCCACTTCGTATGCCACGAATCAGAGCTCAAGTCCGTCTGCCACTTCTGTACAAGGTCAATAAGCCATGGCTTGTAGTCAGTCCAACACAACAGCAGTCAAGCTTACAGCCCAATCTTCACAATAACAAAACTCCACAATGACTCTTCAAATTAATATTTTATTCCCAACCAGCCCCACCGCCTCCTTCCTCCTCTCGTCACCGAAGAAAGCTGACTCGCGCCCCTCATCGAGGCATCGAGCGCGGCCGCTGCACTTCATCCGCCTCCTCCGCGACGAGCCCGAGTGGCACGCCCTTGTTGTCCGGGCGAAGGACGGCGCCAATGCCGTTGCCGCGCGGGAAGCGGAAGCAGCTTGGCCTGCCGTCGATGGCGGCGGCGGTGGCACGGCTCGTACTCGCCGCGGCCGCGCTGCCGTCAGCCTCACCGCGCAGGTCGAGCTGGCCGTGGCGGCGCCGTAGCTCCACGAGCCCGCCGCGCTGCAGGCCCACAAGCTCGCTAAGGCCGCGAAGGCACTGACGATGTTCTATCTCCACCCACGAGTACATCTTTTTTTTTTACGGGTCCCCACGAGTACATCTTCATGGCCCCAAATCAAAAATCATGTGCGCAATTGAGCTAGCTACCGTCAAATCGAGCTCAATTAAACATCTATGTCCAGAAATTAAGCTCCACATCCACCGTCACCTGGAGCCCATCATCTGTCTGGGGCTCGCCGTTCGCCTCATCGTTCAACCACGAGCAGTTACCGGCGGCCGTGCGCCTCGCCGTCACCTGAAGCTCGTCGTCCTCGCCTCTGTATCTTGCGGGTTGGGAACGAGAGACGAGTGCCGTGCAGCAAAGAGAGAGGGGGCTGAGAAGCAGTGGGTCCCACGGACCGTGTTGGAGCGCGTGTTGTGCTCGGCGCCGGCAGACGCGCGGAGCAACGAATCTTTCGGATTTCTCTCTCTTCCACGTTTGTTTGTCAGCTGACGTGTCCGGCTACAAGCCGATTATTGGGCTTGCTCTAAGGATTCCATAGCCACGGTCTTGCTGAAACTGGGGATCCACGTTTCCATCCGATGTCAACACCAATCAGCAGGGCAAGGGGCTTCGATCATGGGAGAATAGAGAGGCGATGGGGAACGAGGAGGAACTGAACGGTTCGAGAGGGTGAACAGGCTGCGTGATAGAGTGCTCGACGGGGTCAGACGGAAAAGAAAATCGAGAATCACCTTGTTGATGTGGGGTTAACTCACCTCCAATACGCAACGATACAGCTTGATGATGAATTGATTGCACATACGAAGTTTCGACGAGTATATGTATTGCTTTGAAGAGATGTCGGGAATTAAAATCAACTCTGCAAAAAGTGAAGTAATAGTTGTTGGAGCTGATGCAGATGAACATAAAGGAGTCGCCAATCTGTTTTTTTTGTAAAGAATAATGAGCACTTCTGATTTTATCACACCTCCACATGCGTCATATGTACGGAAAAAAATTCTAGTTGAGTCAAATCTCAACTCAATACAAAATTACACCATGAGAAAACCTCTTTATCTTTTAAATGGATCTACTGGGGGAGGGGGGCACATACCCCCTAAACAAAACGCCATGCGACGATCTAGCTTTCCAGCCCCCACACAAGAAAACAAATCCCCACCCATTTGAAGCATATGAACACCATCCGCAAAACAAAAAAGAAAACGAACAGACAGGTAGTCGCTGAACAATGCATCCCAACGTGCAGCACTGTGGAAGAAACCCCAATTAAGAGCTAGGAGGAACACCAGCTTCGTGTGCCTAATTCCTTCACCCCAGTTTCGAGGAAGAAACCCCAAGAACCCTCCGCCATTTATTAGCAAGGTGGAGCACCAGATCTACCAGACACCGAGTGAGTGAACTCGCATGGACCAAGAAGAAGAGGAACCTACCTGGTCCTGGACGTCCATGGCCGCCACTGGGCCCGCCCTCCTCTGCTCCAACTGACTTGTCGTCCGCATGATCTCCGACGAGGCTCCTCCGAGAACGACGATGGGAGGCGGTTCTCGGCTCGCTCCGACGAGGTGCGGCTTGCGGTTGCGGCTGCGCGGTGGTTGTTTGAAGTCAGCTAGCTGCCGGTGGAATGGACGAGTGGTCCTGGTGGTGAGCTGAGCCGGTGCGGGGAAAGGAAGGAGAGGCCCGGCGCGCACACGGGCCCGGATTTGTAGGCGAGCGAACGTTCCACCGGCGCGGCTTTTGCGAGGACGACGGCCGGCCGGTCGGTCGAGCCGTGACCTGCCACCACGGTGTGTGGCATGGCGCGCAGGTGGAAGAGTGGGCTCGGGCGGCCGGGGAGGGGGGGGGGGGGGGCGCCTAGCTAGCTAGCGAACTGGCGAATCGGTGCCTCGACACAAGTACGGTTGGTTTTAATTTGTTGCGACTGAACCAGTGCTGGCATATATGGCGCCCGCGAGACGTCGATGCATCATCGGCCCCGGGTCGGCGCGTGCACCAGGCAGGCAGCGATCGAGCCCGATCATTCCCTTTGCGAAACGATTCGATCGACCGGACGGACAGCAGGCAGGCAGGAGCCCGGGACGCGATTCGAAAAGGTGGTCGTCAGAAGAAGACCCATCCGCCGCGTCAGTAGCTAGATGACGTGGGGGTGCCGTTGACGGTCAGCCGCCCATGCAGGTTAATTGGGTGTGCTCGGTCGGTCGACGGTCGTTTTCATGCAGCCCTGCAGGGACCTGCTGCTGTCACCTGAGCTCGATGGATGGTGATCGTGTGGGGGCCGGCCGGCCGGGGAGTGGCTCGATCGGCACGCGGTGCACGGTTGCGTTCTTGTCCCGTGGCTCCTAATTCGTGCATGGCTTGGCATGGTGCATGCCACATGGTGGGTGGCCCGGCCGGACAGGCGCGCGCTACTCGATCCTATACATATCTCGCGTGTGATTAAGCTAGGAGAGGGAAAATCGTACGTATAATATGGCACGCGCGTGTCGACCCCGTCCGGTCAGCGTCGACCCCACGTGCGTCCGTCTGATCGAAAGAGACCCCGATGCGCCGGTCCGGTCCAAGCCGACCCCACCCGGCCCATGAGATCAGATGGATCCCCAGTTCAAGATCAAGGCGGGACCCGCGCTGATGGTGACCTCTCTTTCTTGGTTCGCAGCTCAAACATGCATGGCGAGAGACCGACACGTACGTACGTGCGTCGCTGCGACCTGCGAAACCAGTCCAGCCAGCCAGGCGTGTGCCGCGCGCGTGTAAACAGTGGTGTACTACTTTATCTCCGTGTCCGGCCGGACGCCTATAAGCAACAAGCTAGCTATAGGAGAGGGGAAGGTCGTAGCGTGGCACGTAACGACCGCACGCAGCAACTAATCTTGTTAGCATGGCGGTGCATGGTCACGTGCTGATCTCTTGTTGGTTTGCACCATGAACGGCGCCTTAAAAAAAATGCTTGGAAGCACGACCATGTGACCTGCGCAGCCAGCCAGCCAGCCAGCGCGCGCTCGAACCAGACCCCGCCCGCCGTTCGGTCAACACGTGACAGTTGGCGACCGTCTCGATCCGACCGAGTCGCGCCGGTCCAAGCCGATTTCTTTCTTCTTCTTTTTTGACGGGAAGTTTTGATGGATGGATCGATCGATGATCCCCAGTTGAAGCGTGTCCCCGACCAAGGCGGGGGCCGCGCAGATAGTGACGTACTATGTCTCCTAGTAGTACATCAAGGCATGCACCTGCAGCATATCAGCATCAGCAACTGCCTGCAGTACCAGCGTTCACATGCTCTTTTTCATGCTGTGCCTGACAGCATGGTAGGAGTAGACGTGCCATTGCATTTTCGGGAGTAGATGGGTTCCTTAATTCCTTTCACTTGTTTGAATGTGACTGTTAACGACGCGCACTCGTCGCATCAATCCATGTTTGTTTTGTTTCACTTATTACCACATGATGATTTTTAAGATTTGACTTGCATTGATGCGCTTCTTCAAATCCTGTGTCAAGTCTCTAGCTTGACTGTTCTCTATGCTTGTGCCTCTGTGCAATACAGAAGCATTTCAGATGTTCCGTTCGAATTTAAAATTTTGGTTACTACTACTACTAGTAATTTTGTTTTGGGTCTGGTGGTAGGAAAGGTGGGTGGGGCATTACTGTGCAAGCTAGCGGTTTTCTAGTTTTGGGGAATAGTTCAGCCTTCGTACCGCTTTCTGTAAGCAATGCATGTCTGATCGATCGATCAGTAGTTACTGTGAATTACTAGCTAGTACGCGGCGATGCCAAAAGGTATGGTCAGAAGAAGACGCCCGTCGGTCGTCACGGATGACGTTGGGCCGGTGTTCCCTCTCCTCTCCCGGTCGACTGACTGATCAGGTTGCATGAGCCAGACCCCCTGCCGAGGCTGCATCATGCTGGTTCGAATCGATCGCGTGAGCCAGCTGACCCAGCCCGGCCGCCGCGCGCGCGTACCCCAACTGAATCTCGATATATCGTGTCCGGCCCACACCTCACACACGCGCCGCGCCGCTCGTACGTTGCCGTCGCTTTCGTTGCGGCGCAGCGGAACTGAAACGTAATAATTGATTAAAGCACCAACCAACCCCATCAACAGACAACATGGCTACCAAGTTAGCTTTTCAGCAGGCCATCTTCTCGTCTTGTTCCTCTACTAGGAAGTCTCCGTCCACACGTAAGACCAGACCGTGACGCCTGACAACCATACCGCACGGATCGACTTGCAAGAAAACGAGGACATCAATTCTGGGTAAACAAATGGTAATTAGTGTATCAAAGTACAAATAATAATTGAACCAACATTTTCCTCAAAAAAATAATTGAACCAACACGTTGGTACTACTCCTACATAGATACCAGCCCTTGGTAATTAACATCACTCAAACATGTGTACAATGACCGTAATATATACATGATCGAACCGAATCTCTCAAACTTTTTCATTCTAATCCAAGTTACCTTTTCACGTCCAACAGATCACAAACGGTTTTATACCTTTTTCATTCTAATTAATCCAAGTTACACACGGCGGCATACGCAAATCATTGAAGCCTGGCCTCTTCATCATGCACCCACCACCGTACGTGTACCTGCTGGCTTTGTTTTGTCCACGCCGGAGAGCGACCGAACCCGACCCGGCCACCACCGGCGCGGCATTTGGGAGGAGAGGACGCCGGCGCCCGGCGGGGGTTGGGGGAAGAGGCGATGCGGGCGCGCGGCCTGCAGGGAGGGAGGGAGCGATGCGACCCGTGCCAGTGCACGGTTAATTCGATCGTACGTCGGTCCTTGATTCTTTGTGCCACACGGCCGGACCAGTCCCACACACGGTCCTTGATTCTTTGTGCACGGTGGCCTAGCCAGGCGTGTGCCGCGCGCGTGTAGTGTAAACAAACGGTGGTGTACACTACTTTTTTTTTTTATCTCGTGTCCGGATGCGTAATTATTAAGCAAAAAGGGATAGGAGATGATGGGAAGCTAGCAAGTGATCTTGCTGCCATGCCATGGCGGTGCATTGTCACGTACTGATCTTTTTGGTTCGCACCATGATGTATCTCGGTCGTGCGGGGGCTGGTCCCGTGCCTGCTGCTCTCACTGTCACCATCCGCGCGACCCGCACGGTCAACATCACGGCATGCACCTGCAGTATATCAGCATCAGCAACAGCACTAGTATTACTACTAATGGATCTACTACTACTACTCATCAGCGTTCACATGCTTTTTTTTCATGCTGTGCGTGACAGTTGGCGCGCGTCTCCGACCAAGCATGAATGTGACTGTTAGCAACTGATGAATCTTTTTGGACGACGAGCGTACCAAACAATGCATGACCAAGTAGTATTTTGTACATGCTTTTTTTTTCAGCAACTGCATGTTTGTTTTGTTTCACCTTTGCATCATTTTTAAGATTTGACTTGCACAGGATTGGATTCATCACACGCAGGAGGGAGGGAGGCGTTTGGAAAAAGGACGTGGACAGGGATACGGTGATAGCGACGCGCACTCGCTCGCATGAAGCTAGTAGTTAATTTTCCACCCTTTTGACGCGCGCGTGGAGCTCATATTGATCCATGTCTCTTTCGGCTCGATCGACTGATCAGGTGTACGTTGTGTGGTTGGTGTGGGACTCACTCGAGGGGATGAATGAAGCATGCATGAGTCGGCGGCGTCATGTGGTGGGGTGGGTGGGGTATAACTGTCCACGGTCGATCCATTAGCTGCAAACACTGCTTTTTCCGTAAATTGACTATGATCTAATACTCCTATCTATCTGTCTGTCCTTGAAATCGAGGCTCCGATCAACTGTGATGATCGATGTGTTCACACTCCAAAGTACAAACGGGAAAATTAATTACCAGACGAGACTTTTGTCCAAAGAGTACTACTACTTGATGATTGTTGTACTAGCTAGTAGGGACGTTCGCGGCCCGCGCTCTCTCGCTGGCACGTTCGATCGCGCCCCCGTGCCGCGACCTGACCACGCTCTCTCGCTGTCACGTTCGATCGCGCGCCCGTGCCGCGACCTGCCCGCACAGTCGCTGCCTCACTCCGCGCGCGGCTCTGCCAACGGAAAGCGACCCGACCCGAACCTGCCGTGCGGCGCAGGAGATGATGACGAGTTTCTCCTGACGTGTGGTCCCCATCAGGGACGAGATCACCTGCAGGCTGCATGCAGATAGATCGTAAAGTGCGTGGAACGAGAGGAGGGTCGTAAAGTACGAAAGTGACCTGATCGGGACGTACGCGTACGTGGCAGGCTCAGTAGCCCCCTCCCTCTCCGCCGTACGTGTACGATGCATGGTGGTGGATCACGCAAAGCGTGGCTGCCGTTGAGGAATATTCCAGTGCGCTAACTGGTGCGACGAGGGGGCCAGTCCGGGTCCGGTCCAAGTCTTGGGTGGATGGTCGTTGTCGACCGCCGGGGAGGGAGTGATGATGCTGACCTGTATCTATGTGCGAGACAGCAGCTACCGACCCGCGTCGAGCTCAGGTGCAAGGGAGTAACACGCAACCATCCAGCATTATTATTTGGCGCTTTCCAAAACTAGTAGTACCATCAAGGCTTGGGCTCACTAATTCTAACGTAATTACTCCGCTTTTCCGCACCAAGTAAAAGAATCAATGAGCTAGCTTTTCCCCAGTTCACATCGATCACAAGCTGACGTAGTGGACATGCCGGGAGTGATGACGCAGGAGAGGGAGGGCGGTGGACGTTACTGCATGGAAGGAACGGACGACACATCGATCGCGTGCACCCGCTCTCCTCTCACGTTGAGGAATATTCCAGTCGCCGCCGCCGACACTAAAGGTGCTGGAGCTGACGAACTTGCTGACGCCCATGCCGTCGAGGAGCCAAAAGTTGGCCACCTCAAAGTCGTGCGTTGCGATAGTACCCATCGTCAGGCATCTCGATGATGTCGGTGGGAGGATTTGGTTGTCTGGTGAAGAACTAGGGCTATTAGCCATGGCTGAGATGGAGCGCAGAGGGAATACGGGGCAATATACATGCGGGTTACTTGTTGTACGTACCAGAACTAGGAATCTTTTTTTTTTTTTTTTTGATGAAAATGTGAACTAGAAGACGCCGGGAAACTGGCATCGTACACGGCCAAAACTGCAGGAGTTCATTCAAAGGAAGGAAAACGAAGGAAAGATGGACGAGTTGTTTACGTTTTGACGTAGGACACGTCCAGGCCTTTCTTCCATCATGTATGAGACCCAGAACTGCACGGTAACGTAGAGCATGTTTAAGTTTGGTTTAAAAAAAAAAAATTAGAAGTGCTATAGAGACGACCAGTTTTGTTCGACTCTTATCCGACTGCAACATCTGATGGACATACGTAGAGCACTTGAAGACGATTAGCATGCAACGGCGATCAATATACAGTCGAACAAAGAGTCGGACACTCCATTCGGATGTATAGCAGTTCTCAAGAAAAAAAGGTATATGGTTCCTTCAATCCTTAACAAGGAGTTTTGACGGTGGTTTTACTTGATGTGATGCCACAATATGTGCATTATCGATGAGTCAGCTGAGAGGCTAAGACCAATAAATAACATTGCAAAGCCTTCACAAAACTTTCATAGAGATTTTGTAGTGCTATGAAGCTCTTGAATGGTTTCACTTGATGAAAGGGTTAATGCAATACCAGTTAGTCTTATGATCCGACGGTCCAGATTTATTGGTTTCCACCCTCCAATATTAGGTAGTACTATTTGTTAAGATGAGAGTAATATCGGAAGAAAATTAATAAAGATTTTTTAATACTTTTTATTTTTTATTAAAGCTTTTTTGATACTGTTGATCTCTTATGTTACATCTCATTTCATTGATCCGGTGAACTAGTGGGCAGACGGCACAATGAAATAAATACTATTGACCTAAATATCCTCCGTGGCACAAAATACAAATTAACCCATACTCAGTTTAATTTATATGTTTTTAAAAAATACTAGCTAGTATTGTCTTCAAATAAACTTATTTTGGAACAATAAACACAAGAGCAGTTCGGTGACAACATATAAAACTCAACACCACCTAATTATAAACTCCCTACGAGAGAATTTTCTCCATTCTGGCTACGACGGCCTTCTCTAAAATCTCTTTTGTAGCCAAAGGAAAGACTGCACAAAGATGCTCAAACCCCTCTGTTTTGATGACAGCAGAAAGCACGTCAGGCCAGCCGATAAATCTTAGGCAAGCATCTTTGAGTTTCACGTAGTTGTGCTGCTCGGCTAAAGCAAGGGTGGTGGCAACTGACTGCACATCAATCCAGCTGCATAGCTTTGCTCCGCACATCGCCATTAGCCTGTCCAATCCATAACGATCCGCCGCAGCTAGTAGTTGCTGCACTGCTACAATGCTATCCGATTTCCAGTTACACGGTAACGAATCTGTGTATATGAAGTGAAGGAGCCCTTCGAAGACGGTAGGCTCCATGTCTTTGATCTCGATGCATTCCGTAGCGTTCTCCATCATGGCACCAAAGAGCTCCACTTTGAATACCATGGACCGTGCAGCCAAGATGTTTCTATGAGCATGAAACATTTGATCACCCACTCTGAATGCCACATCTGCATCTTCCCCGTCCTTCAGCATGCGTGCAAGGTCTAGGTGCAGGTTTGATGGTGGGACTTCGATGGTGTCTGATTCTTCCGTGTCAACTTTTATGACAGACATGGAGCACTTGATTCTAATACAGTCATCGGAGGAGAGAAGCAACTCTCGGAGAACGGATTTATCGAAGAAATCACTACACCCCCACTCCTGACCTACACTGTCGAAAGTACTTGCCTCTGTTTCAACAGATTTTCTTCTTTTTCCGTTTTTCTCCTCTTTCCTCTTTTTCTTGACACTTTATAATCTTTATCAAATAAAGTGAACTTGAACCTAACCCGTGCCCCTGTTGGTCCTCCAGCAAGACACAAGAAGACAGACGCGTAGGCAGCTTCCTGCTCTGCATCGTCTCCGTCAGGGTAGAAGTTGAGCTTCCAGTCGAAACTGCCGACGCTGAAGGTGCTCGAGCTGATGTACTCGCCGATGCCCATGCCGTCGAGCAGCGAGAAGTTGGTCACCTCGAAGTTGTGCGTCGCGGTGATGTCCCGCGTCAAGCATCTCGACGACGCCACCATGGCGGGGCAGATAGGTGTCTAAAGGGCAACAGAGACTAGAGATGGAAGAAAACACGCTTAAGTTGCCCCATGGCTCTCTTGTACCTGAACTAGGACTCGTAGTTGTAGGGGAAAATATTTGGTGCAATGCACCTATTTGGTGCAATCTGTGCAACCAGGCCGCCCAGCCTTTGGATCGGGATCGTGCGTTCCGTACGTTGTGCGGGAGAGCTCCCATCCACTTAATTCCTTTTTTCACAAACCGCCTGCACAAATCCCTCCGTTGCCGATACATCCGTCAAGCTCCTCCTCGCTCGCTCGATAGGCACGTCGTCCTCCTTCCCCAATCCCGATCTACCCACCCAAATTAAGCACGCCGCCATGAACTCCCTGATAGTTGGAGCATGCTGCCCCGACGGCCCCAAGGACTCCATTGAACTTCCTCAAGATCGACGGATTGTGCTGCAAATGCAATTCCAAGCGGGATGCCGGCTGGGTTTAGGGCCTCCTCACACTCGTCGACGCCCACGTCTAGGACATCCACGGCCATGTTTTCAGTGACATCAGCTTCCTCTTCAGTGTCGGCATTCATGCCATCCTCGGCCACCATAGGTCTGTCGCCCGTCCCCATGTCTCAATTTGAACTGACATCTCCCCGCGACTCTACATCGTCGTATTCCTCGCCCAGAAGCTCGCTGTTTTGTTCAACGATGACATCGTCCATGGCCACACCACTGCATGTATGCCTGCCTGTGCGTCCATGGCATGTGCTGCTGAATCACCAATGCCCATGTCTGTCTCTACGCTATCAACAACATCAAGAGGTAAGGGTACCAAGCTAATAATTTATCATCCTAGTTGTTGTTGGTAGTTCTTTCATATCTGCACTTACGAATTTCATATGTGATTTTTCAGAACCTTCGATCTTTTTAATGGCCACAACTGCACTCTCGCAAGCAGTTCTGAACATGAAAGCGGCTAAGCAAGCAGTTCTGAAAATGACAGCAGCTAAGCAAGCAGTTCGATCTGAACATTTGCACCCTGCTCTTATAACTGCATACAACATGGTTCGCTGTCCCAACATAAATTGGATCGACCCACAAAATTCACACGATACTAGGTACAATTTAGACTGAAACCTCAGATTAACAATTGAAAAAATTCGAGGACTCCTAGAGCCTTCATCAGAATTCAGATTTCTGTGAGAACGCTGTTGTGGCAGTGACGTTGCATGGCTTGTTCGATCATGGCAGCATTCCATCCTCAAAGATTCTGAATTTGAAGAAAAACACGCCGCAACCAAGCATTGATTCCTTCATTGACAGAGTTACAGCCGCATCAAAGATCCATCGGTCTTGCAATGTCTTCATCGACAGAGCTCCGCGTGAGGAGTAGGGGGGAGGAGGGGGTGTGGCTGCGGCAGCTCGCCGGTACCGCGCCGCGACGTTCACGAGCCTCAAGCACGGCGCAGAAGGGAGGACCGGTGCAGAGCGGTGTACGTACAGAGAGAGACGGCGGCAAGCGCGGAGTTGAGTTTGGTGAAGGTATCGGTAGCGGAGGGATTTGTGCAAGGGGTTTTGTGAAAAAAGGAATTAAGTGGATCGGGAGCTCCTCCACGCAGCGTACAGAACACACGATGCCAATCAAAGGCTGGGCAGCCTGGTTGCATAGATTGCACCAATAGGTGCATTGCACCAAATATTCCCCCTAGTTGTAGACGTAAGGAAAGGAAA